>VXAB01000291.1:422428-439959 GCA_013399175.1 Odontophorus gujanensis
AAAAAAACAAAAAAAAAAAACAAAAAAACCCCTTTTGCACACTTTTCTTTCAATGACTTTAACAATTTTGGATTATGTGTTTGGCCCAATCTTACCATATCAAAATTAGGACAGAGTCAGGCACTGTCTCAGCTGGGATACATAAACCAATATTTCACATTGAAGTCAAAGACCCTTAAACAGCCAATTCTAAGTGAATTTATTTGCCTTTCCACAGAAGGGACAAAATAAAAAATTCATACCAAGACTTGCAGGTAGATGAGGGCTACCAGGACTGTCCCACCATTCCCAACTAGCCTTCAACCACAAGGTTTCACAGGAGCAGGCTGCAGTGGCCTGATGTGCCATCTTTGCTCTGATGCAGTTAGGAGTTAAGATATGACCAGAGCAAATACCCTGGATCAAAAATGTGGAAATGCTCTCAGATCTGGTAATGCAGGTGTAGCTAGAGTCATGATTTTGCCTCAGCTGAGAAGCAGGGACTCTCAGCAACCCTAGGATTTCAGCTGCTATTTTCCACCTCTCCTTCCAACTCGCTGGCCAATTCAGGGCATTCCAGCTATGCTGGTCTGTGGTGAGGCCAAGCTGGCTGGCTCCGTTCTCATCCCTGACCTCCCAGATGAAGACATAAGAAAATAAATGGGAAGCAGAACAGAACACATGCTGAAGGTCACCCTGGGCATACCTGATTATATAAGCATCTGGGGAATGAGAGGGTCACTCAGTGGCCATCAACTATTACAGCATTTGGGAAGGTCTGAGACATGTTATAACACCCTGAAACCCAATATCATGAGAGGTCAGCTAGACTCAAGTGTGACTTTCACAGTTGAACCCCACCAAAGTGAACACATTGAAGAGAGTACTTTAAATAAAAAGAGAAACTTGTGTGGGAAACAATAAGCCTCCATTATTACATTTTGAGCCAGTGCCCTTGTAGAACATCTCTCTATCATGGAGCATTAAGCTTTCATGTCAGAAAATCAGTCAGAAAAGAAGGGACTACATTTTGCCCAGGGTAAGCAGTTACTACGGTACAGTGAAGCTGTGCCAGTTTATACCACAATGACTTTGGGTTAAGGTTCCTCGCGGCCACAGAGCAGAACCAGAACTTGGGCTGAAAAAGGACCATCCTCCCGCAGGGAGTGCGGGACATCAATACAAAGCTGATCTACAGAGCACTCGGATTTATTCTGCGTGGAGCAACCTTTGCTGGCCGGGGCATGGCTTGCATGACCTAAAATGCCTTTTCCATCTATTTCTGCCTCGCGCAGTTATTTTAGCAGCTTCATTTCTCTTCTCTTCTGCCGGGTAATAGCATTAGCGGCGGATCTGCCAGAGGAAGCCGGGGCTCTCAGACGGCTGTAAAAATAGCCCAGCGCAGCCCAGCCCGGCCGTCGAGCTGCGGGGGGGCGGCCCCATGTGCGCTTGTTTACTACGGACGGAGGCGCGGCCCCGCTTCGCTGCCTTTCCGCCTTTTAGCTCTGTTGGTTTCTTCCACAGCGTTTTCCCCGGGGATGGGAGGAATTGCATCAGGGGCTCTTCTTCCCCAGTAAGCGAGCTGAGCCGGGCCCTGTGCTCGGGAGCTCTCCTGGGGCAGACCCGTGCACTGTCAGCCGCAGGAACAGCCGCGGGCTTCAGGAATATTGCTCAATTAATTCTTCGCATGCAGGGGACAGAGCCGCTCCTGCCCTCTGTAGAACCAGGCAGGGCTGCTCCAACAGGCAGGTTAAGCAGGGTGGTTGCAAAGGGCACAATCCTGAGAAGTGGTGGAGAGGCTTCGTAGGGTATGCTGGCACTCCAGGCCCCCTCTGAGACCTGGAGGAGTCTTCTCTTGCATGCCTTGCTGCCACAAAGCCGAAAGGACTGACACCTACAAGCTGGCCCCAGTGCCTCTCCCCAGCCGAGAATAAAGCTAAAGCCTGGCCTTTTCCTGCTGCAAATCTGCTTATCTCCCTTCAAGTACCTGACTTGCACTTAAGAGAAATGTATGGATGGGCTGGCGTGCATCTCATCCTTACACAGTGCTTTTATGGGGATATGCAGGATTATGCGAGCAGCTTACACATGCATGCAAACGTACAGCAGAGCAATTACAAGGGAGAGTGTGTAATGCAAACAGATGAGCCACCCACAGAACTGGCAAAGACAAATATCTGTTTAAACTGTTGGCTCATTTCTGAAGTACTAGCAGTCATTCAGCTGAAGCAATGGAAAGAAGTGTGTGATTCACCTCAGTGCATTTCTTGTGTGTCATAGATTCTTCCCTATCTGAAATAAGAGGGGCCAAAATATCCTAGGAGTCCTTCCACTAGACTGTGTTTGCATAACAGAAGTGTCTCTGGGCTATGAAATAGGCTCCCTTCTTCTACCTGTGGCTTTCAATTGAACAGTCCTGGCCTGGAAACAACTAAATTCTCTGCAGCAGTTTGCAGTGTTTTTAAAGGCACTGGAGAAAATGATCCTTCAGAAATATCCTAACCTACTAGCTGTTAAGCAAAAAAAAAGAGTTTGAAATAACCCAGAGAGAGATATCTCCTCTTAAACCAGAATTCATCTCTTGGTATGTAATTTGCACAAAGCTAAAATGGCATGCTTGTTTACAGATGTATTTTATTTGACAACACAAATGACAAGAAACAGAAAGCCCCCTGCAGAAGTCAGCAGTGTCGTGTAATGCTCGCGCAACCAAGACCCCTACAGCCTGGGGGAAGCACAGGGATGTCAGCACAGGGAGCACATGTGTCCATGTACAGAATTTCTCAGCTCACCAAGCCCTGCTTTGAAGAAAAGCCCTGAAGATGTTTTGCTTTGTTCCTAAATCGTATTTTTAGACAGCATAATAGGAGAAGCTTAGTCGCATTTCAGCTGTGCTGAAGGACATGCCGATTCCCAAGCTGAGCGAACAGATACTCTTTCGTATTAGGAGAGATCAGGAAGATTGCTGATTTGCAGCCCTTTCCCACTGCAACCTTAAGCAAACAGAGTTTAATTAGATCAATAATGATCAAAGCTACTTTGGGCGGAGAGGACTTTCAGTTCCTTTAATGGTGATGAATCCACTGCCTCTGAAAGGAAAAACAAAAACAAAACAGAAAGGAGAAAGTCTGGGGATTTTTGCCAGCCCTAATCATTTAAAATAGTTTTGTTGTTCTTCTTAGTTCAAACCACTCGGTACCGCCACAATAGCTCTTTGATATTGGACACTGATATTGATCTGGGTGCATCTGTCTCGCTCGGCAGCTGATAATGACAGCACACGTGATTTCCTGTTATTGAAGCCCCACAGACGTTTCTGGAGCCAGAGCTTGGCAGCTCCAGGGATCCTTTGCCATCAGCCGCCCAGTGTCCAATTCTCTCTCTGTCTTTCAGCTGATGTAAGGGAGGATACACTGCAGCCCCGCTGAGCTGTAAACAACTTGTTTACCTCCCTCTCAGTGTAATCTGTCCCCACTTCTGTCAGCTCCTGTGGCATCAACAGAGCATTAAAACACCCTTAGCTCATAGGCTGATGTGCAGAAAACAACCCAAGAAGCCTTTCCTGGCTCTTGCTTTCTAGGGCATGGGAGGTTATTTATACCTGTTATCTCCAGTCAGCCAAAGCAGACTGGCTTTTCTGCATGTGGTTAGCTTTGAAGAGAACTAGTTTATGACATTCATTCTGCTGGCATGAAAATGTAAGCAGTGTGAGCCTGGTGCTGCTCTTCCTGCAAAGCTGCATTTGGGTCAAGCAGAGACATCATCTTTTTTGCATGCTGCTTGTATTCAAATGGAAGAAGTGGAAGGTGTACAGGGTTTTAGATCCCCCACAGCCAGGGGTGCACTGATCAATAGCATCAGAAGCAGTGGCAGCTTGTGGGGTAAAAACTGCAGATTTTAACCTGCATGCAAAAGGAGGGGAATCTGAAAATATTTGGAAAGTCTTGAGTCTGTCCCCTCCGTACTCCTGACCGGGACTTAGGAACAACTGCACATAACACTGACCCAGAAACAACTTCCCTGGGGTTTGGTGTAGGGCACTGAATAGGAGCGACAGGGCTCTGTATGAATGCACTCACATTGTACACAAGTTTCAGGGCAGCTCTCAGGGGGCCTGAGGGAGCCGGATGCCACTCCTCTTGAAATCAAGGGCAAACCTCCAAGCAGATCTGTGGCTCTTAAGAAGGGATGGATACTTGAAGCTAGCTGTAATTCGCAACGCTCTGCACCCAAGCATCTGAGACTCTGCAGCACCTGTGCAGGAGGAATCTTTTCCAGTTAGAACATGGAGGATCAATAACAGGAAACTATTTTTGGAGATGCTTCTTACTAGGGATTTTGGAACACTTTTGAAAACTTGTTCTGAGAAGCATTTGCACTTAAAGTAAGAGTGCCTTTCCTTGTGTTTTAGGCTACCTACTTGTACAGTTTGGTGAAAAAATTTAAATGCAGTAGAATAAAGCCCAAGCACTTTTAGTGTTCACACTTGAAATATAATTGATTTTGTTAAATACCAGCTTCTGTCACCCCTAGGCACAATAACTTCAAGACGTTTTGATATTCAGATTTAACCAGAGCTCTTGTAAGATCATAACACCGTATTTAGCAGAATAGCCTGAACAGGGCAATACGCCAAGCAACCTCATTTAAACTTTGCCTTATCTCAGGCAGGTGTCCCTGGGAGAGGGTGGATGTTGTAGAGGGGGGCAAGGAAGCATTTAATCTGTGAGAACTGCATTTCCCAGGCTCTACAGTCTGTCAAAAGGGAGAGGTGGAAACTTGTCTGCTCGCCTGTGTGAGCAATACCTTTCCCCTTCAACATCTATCATCATAATTTCTGCCTTTTGGTGAGTATGTTCATTCTGGAAGTAGGAAGTTCTGGACTTTAGGCAGTAGTTAATTTTTTTGTGATTGAAGTATCATCTCCCAGAAGTCCAGTATATGTTCAACATTACAGGCCATAGCTTGTACTGAATGAACATTATTTGTACCTGTTCTCTTGACACTCAGCCACTATTTTGCCCAGAATGCAACTGAAAAAGGGAAAAGATTGAAGGCCTTCTTCCAGTGGGTAGAGCACTTGGCTGTGAACAAGAATAGTGGATTTATGTTCAAGTAATATGTACAAAATCTGATACCTCCCAATGATTTCAGTCACCTGGAGAGTTCTTCAAGGAAAAAATGGTTTCACTGATTAAATCTGGCCCACAGTAGACATGTTGCTGAGAGGTCAGAACTTACCTGCCCCAGACTGGCAAAGTAAGGCAGATTCTGACAAAATGAGAAACTCACAGATCTAGATAAGTCTGGAAAGCAATGGATTCGACTAGTGCGTGGACATCAAGTGAATTTTAGACAGCATTTGTACAAACTGGGTCTTGTCCGTGTCATTGGAGCCGTAGGAAAGACCTGACTAGAATTAGGAAAACATAATTTCCCTTGGTTTTGTTTTTTTTTTTCTTTCCATACATTTATTAAAAGTCTGCTTGCTATAACCAGCACTGAAACTCTTATTGAGTTTTACTTCAGACTCAGCTGTCTCCACTGTGTGACCTAAGTTACATGGTTAACTTTTGTCTCTTATCTGGCTCATGTAAAAGGAAGTCAGTATCTTCTTCTTTATATGACAAACTTAGACTGTGATGTATTTACTTCTCTCAGAAGAAGTTAATGTGGTTGGCAAACTATTTTCATATATTCTTTTAGTTCTGGTTATGATCAAATATGCATGAAAATATCACAAAACGACATGAGGCTAAAGGTAGAAAAGTACAGACAGTAATAACATTTTCAGAAAGTTCAGACTCATATGATCCCTAAATGTATTCTGCAGCTAGCTCCTAGATAGTAAATCATTATTTAGTCAGACTATGAATTGTGAAGAAAATTATTTCCCCCTTTGTTGTAAGTAATAACTCACATTCTTTTACTTGGCACTCAGACTGCTTCTTTAAAAGAAAGGAAGCACATCCAGCCCTGAAATTTTGTTTTTCTATGCGGTTAGAAGAGGTACATAATAAATTAATTATAGGAAATTGCTAAATAGATGTATACAGGTCAAGGTCACTCTGTGCATAAATCGGTGGCCTAGAAGTTGTACATTTCATGCTATCTGGCTTATACCACTTTATTGATTTTTCACTCTGAAGAAGAAAGAGAGAGTAGGTCTTTAATAGATTTTTATATCCGCAGTCTGTTCTAAATCCGGCTTTGTTCTGATCTTCCTGATGTTCCCACACTTTCATAGCAATAACAAAGTCTTGCTAAACAGCAGCGCTGTTGTAACACAATGACTTGAAAGCCAATGACCATTTCAACCTCATCAGAAATATTTGCTAGAATAGTCAGAGAGACTGGTATGACAATAAGTCTGTGTGAGTAGCCCACAGATACAAGAAGGGATGGATGGGAAAATCTCCTTTAATCTTTCATCTGACTCAGAAACAGAAGCCCACTTTCTCCACTCTTCAGTATCCAAATAAATTGAACTGCAGTGCAGCAAAGCCTTATTACCCAACCCACAGGTAAAGTTTAGCAATAAGGCTATATATTGAAGTGTGTTGGGTGCAAGTGATGGATCACTTGAGTTTCACAATGAGATTGAAGTAGAAACAGGTACCCATGAGTTGGTTCCACTTTCTGAGAGGAAAGAGAACAGTCCTGTAACTGACCACTTCTGGACAGGGGTAAGCCTTTAAACCTCTGCAACAGTCTCTGGCTCTGCAAAAGGTTAGCTTGCATCAGGGAGCTGACACAAAATGAATGCCAGCAAGGCTGCCTTGATGTAAAGGAAAGAGAAGAGACCAGGTTCCTCAAGGATCTGACCACAGAAAAAGAGGATTTGCTCTGTTTTTAAATAACATAATTCTTTGGAAAGTTTTTTGATACCAAATATTTAGTGGGCAGGGTGCTAGCATGATCACTTGTCTGAAGAGATAAGAGTCTTCTCCTATACCAATGTGCAAATAACTGTAATTTTTGTTTAGCTCATGCGAACAAGCAGAAGACATGATTGACTTTGTACAGAATGGGAAACTACTTTTTCAGGGATTTGAAAACATTTTTCTTTCTTTTCTTTCATAAAAATGAAAGTAAAGGACATAGATAACCTGTCCTGACTTTGGGAAACTTTCAAGCATCCAGTTGAGAGTTCACCTGCTAGTATTTCATTTTTATTTTTGCATGTTTTCTATAATATACGTTTCATTTCTTTGACTGCTCTTAAATACTTTTATTCAAGCTTGTTGAACAGAATAATGAAATGCTCCTTGAGCTGAAGAGAAGAGCAGCATATGAGTCTACTTTCTGACACTATTAGCAGTGTACCAGCATCATCATAGGGCTAAGAGCCAAAAACCACATGCTCTAACACTGTAGTTCTGGAAATATTTGAAAGTGAGAGCACCAGCTCCCCAGCCATCCAGTGCCACATCCCCCGCTGAAGGTTGAGGGAAAGGGACTGAACATGAGCTGAGTGATAGAGTATTCCAGCAATGTCAGCACTAGCTGCCACTGCTGTCTGTCATCCTCCTAGAAGCAGGGAATATGTGTTATCTGGCACAACATCCCTCTGTTACTTGCAAGATGTACCTTCAGGAAAGAAGCAAGAACCTGTGCATGGCATATCAGGCACAGGTTGTCTTTCACTGACATTCTGGGAAGGACAGATCTGGGATCGTCTCAGATACAAGAATGGGTTGCAGTCCTCTTCTGCAGTGTGCATTTTGGTATGACACATTCCTTGGACTGAAAGCTAGGGTTTCCATTACCTGCCAAGCCCATAAATTCCTGTTATGTTTCCAGTGATTTTTTCTTCGCTTTCTTTGACTTTGTGGCTCTTAGTCTATAAAAACTGCAACATAAAAGGTGCCCAATGTAGATTCACCTTCTGAGTAGTCTGTATGCATCTTCTTGCCACCACCCAGATCCCCACTAAGTATCTCTGCTTGGGTCATTTCCCATAATTTTTTTTCAGCCACGATTCTCATCAGAATATGGTGTTCATTAGATAATGGTGAAATATTGTTGTCTGGAAATCTGCTTTGGTGGAAAGGAAGCTGTTACCCTTCTTCCAGACAGACCTCCTCAGATAAAGGATGAAGTTAAAGCCATATCACTCCTGTGTGGGTTTTGTAGCTTTCCAGTTGTCAGGTGATAGCAAAATGGATGGCATTTTTTTGAGAAAGTGCTGTCAGAAGTACTAGGCATGGGAGGATCATTCAGAGCTGACTGTTGGCCAGACGTACCTAATGTCCAGTAATCAGACTTAATAAACTCTCAGAGCGATGCTTCTCAGTAGCTGGGTCCCAGGTCAGCTGGTTCTGAAGGTGGATACTGAGGAAAGACATCAAATTAAAAGAAAATACAGCTGGTGAGATCTGGCAATGATAATAAAGAAGTTTTAAAATAGTAGACTATAAAGATTTCTCAGCAGAGCGTGGTGATAGGATGAGGGGAAGTGGCCACAAACTGAAGCATAGGAAGTTCTGCACAAATGTGCATGGGAACTTCTTCACAGTGCAGTGACAGAGCACTGGCACAGGCTGCACAGAGAGGTGGTGGAGTCTCCTTCTCTGGAGACATTCAAGACCCACCTGGACGCCTACCTGTGCAACCTGGACTAGGGAGCTGCTTTGGCAGGGGGGATGGACTTGATGATCTCTAGAGGTTCCTTCCAACCCCTACAGTTCTGTGATTTCAAAATAATTTAAGAAAATCTGAGATTTAATTGTCATGTTTTATGTAAAGCAAATAAGCAACTGCTAAGAACATTTAAACAACACAGGTCATAATTGCAAAATGGAACAGTGAGCTTATTCAATTTATATTAAATATGTTTTCAAATTTGTAAAGAACCGTGTAGGTGGTTCACAATCATTAAAATAGGGTTGTTTTTTTTACTTTTATAAAAGTATTTCTTATTAAAATAGGATTTTTAAAATATTTGTTTGTCCACTAGGTTTAAAATTTTCTCTGACAAGATCAGCAAATACTTTAAAAAACAACTTGGAAATCTCATTAAGACAGAAGAATTACCAAGTTAGGAGAAGAATGACTTTATTGGCATTTATTTCTTTATTCAAATTAAGCTACCAGTAAATGCAGGAACACATGGCAAATGAAGTTGATGGAATTCTTAATAATTTGTCTAACATCAGCTTGTATTTGAAAAATGTAGTTTGAAATGGCTTAGAAATTCTACCGTGTGGATTCTAGACACGTTGAAATGTTGTAAGGGTAAGTGAAACTAATACTAAATGACTAGCTTACCAAGATGGAATGAAGTGCCCTTTAGGTAGTTTCTGGATTTGTAGGAGGTGAGGCACTCAACAGGTGGGTGGTGCAGGAATATTTGTTTAAATTTAGTTGATGTCACACTGGGGACAAAGCCTTACAGGAGCCTTGAAGTTTATTCTGTGCAGCTTGGCAAGGTGTTCCATCATTCAGACTTGCTGGTGATTTGACTGCGACGGATTTAGACTTCAAGGAGAGATCATGAAGATTGTTTTACCTGAGGACAGATTCACCTTCACATTGCTAGTCCAGCAGCAGGGACAAGTAGCAAATGTTTAAGAGCATTCATAGCTGGTTTTAGTTTATCTCACAGTTTTCTTCCTTCATCCAGCAACGTTGAAATACTGAAAAGAACACATCATGGAGAAACTAGCCGTTGGTGGAAGGCCATGTGATATCATACAGAGACAGCAGCCTAGTTCCCAAAGGCTGTGCAGATATATTGACAGAGTACTATGTTTAAGCTAAATAAACTCTACTTCAGTTATACTAGTACGGGTTGTTGGATCTCCATACAGCATTCCATGAGCTGTGAATGCAATTCGGTTGATTTGGGCTTTATATTCAGCTGGCTTCTTCACAGAAAATAGAAGCATCCAATCTCTAGAATCAGGTCCGATCATAGACTTGCATAAGAACTGAGCATCTGGCTAATGGGTCACCATCCTACACAGTACTCTTCTTTCAATGTTTTTACTAGTGAGGAGCTTTCTCCTACACAGAATGCCTCTGAAGCTTTTTATTTTTCATGTTGACCTTGTCCTCAAGACTGCCTATGCATTTTACATGATGCAACATACTTCTAAAATGTGTTAAACTATGTATGTCTATCAAGTGAATGTATTGAGATCTTACTATGCTTCTTACAGTTTGCTGTATCTTGTTCTCAGAGTAGTGATGGACACAGCCACAGTAGCAGTGGTGGAGCAGTTCTGTATTGAAATTTTGTTTTTCCTTCATGGTCAGGACACCTCCATAAGAAACCAAAGACATAAAATCCCTTTCTTTATGTTCAGTTGCTCTGGACACATAGCTGTAAGAGACAGACACAATCAGCTGTACTCCCTAATAAGCAGCTGTTGTTCTTTGCGCAAAAGCCATTGCACTTGGCATTGCCATTATGAATTGGGCCTCTCTGATGATACAGATGGCGGCCTGTGAATTTTGGCCAGGCTTTAGCATGATCTAAGCAAAAGTCTGTTCTGCTGAGCAAATATCTTTGGGTAGTCACAACAGCTAAATGCTGAAAAAACTGCTGGGAAAAAAAAATAAAAAAAAAAAAAAGGAGGGGCTTATAATCTGGGCTGAGGTAGAGGTCTGCAAAAGTCTAAGCCTTGAGAAAGTAAATTTTGACTAAGCAGCAGTTTATTAATATTCATTATGTTCATTTATCCCGCAAGTATCAGTCCTCCAAACCAAGGGCTGCAAAAAGGCATGTATTCCCACTATGGCAAGCTTGTGGTTTTTTTTTTGCTGTTTTTTTTTTTGTTTGTTTGTTTTAATAGGAGATTGCTGCATTCTCACTACCTGTCATTTGCCAAATGTTATCTCCTGTTCATTCTTGTCCTTAATATCTAGCAGAAGTAATACCTGTAATCCAGCCTGGACTTCATTTGTGAGGGAACTAATTTAGATCTCTCCAAGACAGAGACCACAGTAGGGTTGATATACATGCAGTGTGATGGTCAGGGTTCAGGAGATGAATTGAGAAGCTAAATTATCTGACAGTATAGACACAGACTCAATTTAGAGCTTTTTTATTTTTTTTTCTTTTCCTGTTATGTAAGGATTATAAGCTATAGCATTTGCAAATCAGAATCCTGAATCCATATGCAGGTGACATTCCAATAGAAAATATTGTGGTCTTTTCTGAATGAAATTGGATTGAGATTCTCCAGAAGAGAAAATTTACCTTCCTGCCTTCTGGTTTCTGTCTTCAGCTGGGAAGGGGCAAAGTAATTTAACTAACATTGAGAGAAACATGGTCTCAGGAACATTTTTTAGGCCGATAAACAGACTGCAGAAAAAGTCTATACAGAAAGACAATGCCTTTGATATTAAATTAGTTTTAAGACTGATCTAACTACACAGACTTTTCTGAAGTTAGTTCAGGGTTTCATACTAGTCTAAGCACCTTCTACCTTGAGACCGATAACTCACATCATGAGTGTTTTATTTGGAAGAAGAGCCTAGTTCAACATTTATTTTAAATGGTGTCGACAATGCAAGTTCTATGCCAGAAGTTGTAAAAGGAACTTAGTCCAATTATACAGTTTTTTAGATAGGAATTATTATTTTTTGATTATTTTATTTAAAAAATACGATTTCTCCTTAGACAGGAGAGATTAAAGGTTAGCATGAGCTTGGCAAATCACTGAACCTACCTACACATTTCTTAGACAAAAATAAAGTAAGCATTTTACTTCTGGTGCAGAACTTCTGCAAGACAAAGCAGTTAAGTTGTGGTGTAGGGACTCTCCTGTATAGTTGAAAGATTTCACTAAAGTTAAGTTAGAGTGGGGAGAACAAACAGTTTTAGCATGCCTTCATGCAAAACAGACCCCAGTGTGGCTGAAATTTGACACTGTAAAATTGACATTGTGGAATCACCTGTTTGCTCAGTTTATCAGTAAAAAACGTTGTTTCAACCTTCTGGTTTTTCAGATGAGGCCTTGATGTTTTGATCTTTCTATGTAATCGGTCATAAACTTTCTACAGTGAAAATCGTTGTTCAGCTCTTACAGAAATTTGAGCCGTGGAAGTTAGGCTCTGTAACACCAGAGGTACAAGAAAATAGGTCCACTGAGTACGAGGGTACTGCTGTAAGACTTTAATTCTAAACAGAAGCAGTATTAAAGGGGTTTTAAACTTTCATGTACAAGTATAAAAATAAAAGCATTAGAAATATGAAAGCTTGTTTGTTCTGCATTCTTCGTCTACTCTCTCACATTACCAGACTATTTTTGCAATAGATATTGTTACTATAGCAACATTCTTTAATGGATAAATAGCATATTCGCAACTGAGCTGAGATGGCTTTTGCAGAACTAAGCTCAAGTAGAATAGCATGCCAATTCACCTTTTCTATATGTAAAAATATATGTATGTGTTGTACTGGAAGATTTTGGGACTTGAAGTCATTATGTGCTTCTTATGTTCATCATACATACATTTTGTTTGTTTTCAGTGCTCACAGATGTATTTCTGTGATAGTATAAAAATATAAATGCTCTGGTATGAGGGAGAAAAAGAGGAAAAAAATCAGCCTTCATTATTGAGTCTTCATTTACAGAATATTTTTGACCTAGATTTTGTCTTATTTGAAAGTCTTTATTTTAGCAGTTTAGATAAATATGAACCAGTTTTACATGCACATTTTTATTATCTACTTAAGTAATACAGATAACAAGTGTTAAAATATTTACTTTCTGCAGATTATGCAAACTAAGTGTCTGCTTTTGTTGCCATTGAAGTTAATGGGAATTTTGCCACAGACACCAATGGGAACAGGTTGTGGCCTTTAGCTAATCAAAAAATACTGTAAAAGTGAGTATGCATTCTGTTTTTTTTGTTTTGTTTTTTTTTTGTTTTTTTTTCAAATAAAACTATGATTAAGCTACAGTGGTTTCTGTGCCAATAGCACTCTTCAGAGCAGAATTTTTTCATATCTTCAATGTTGCTCAAATCTAAAAGCATCTGGAGTGCATATTCGGCATCAGTTTTTAAATGCTGGAGGGACTGAGACTGCAACAGCAAGGAAAATCGTTGGACAAACATGGGATAGCAGTCTCAGGTCAACGTGTTACGGAATCTGGAAGAAAGTGTAGTGAATATGGCTTTTCAGGAATCACAGACACTGTGCTAATTGTACATATATTCAAGATGACTGATGTGAAATAGTCTGCCATAGTACTAAATTATATGTCCTTGAGGAGGCGTACAAGTAGCTAGGGGTTGAAGTCTTATCACATCTCTCATAATAGTTTTCTGGCTAGTGTTGCCTCTGGTGATTGATAGAGCAGTGGTAAAAGAAATAATGGCTGATCCTATCCCTGGTGTTCCAAGCTGGACAGTGGAAAGTGAGTAAATAGTATTTTGCCAAAACTTAGAAAAGAGATTTTTATTTACGCTTAACTTCACCATCAATGAGAATGACTTGTCAAGTACTGAATCTAATCCACACTTTGTCATTTTCCATTGGAGATGCTCCCAAACATTACATAGAAAAACATGCATGTGAACTTTAGGCTAAGAGGCAAATATCAGAATCTCTGTTTTCAGCGAAAGGAATGTGATTTGATTGAAGCTGTCTATGTATATATTGTATTCCACAATTTTTAATGTGGAATAATCATGAAGTCTCCTTGGAAGGTAGGTGAGTGTTCCCAGGAAATGACCATGTTCAGTCAGTCCGGTGATGACAAATTATCTCTCAGAATTTTTTTGCAAGCATGTTACATACAGCATGAGGAAATATTAGCCCGTTTCTGTCACTGTAGGCTGTGCTACAAAGCCCATAATTAGGAAATGCAGTGCTAACAGTTTCTAACTCCAGGAGGAAGGAGTGTAGGAGTGGCTGCGTAAGGAAGGCAGGTAGGTTAGGAGAACTGGCATGAGCTTGTGCTGAATCAGTATATTCCTGCAGCAAATTAAAACAGACATTTTCCCTTTCCTCTTAGGCAGGTTCTGAGTCACAAAGAACCTACTCATCCATTTCATCTGTTGTGTATCATATTGCTTGAAGGAGGATGAAAAGAAAAGAGGAAGATGAAAGGTAATTTGGAAGAGAGGAACCATATCAAAATATTTTCTCCACAACCTTAACATCTAACCCATCTGTTTGTACTACTCTAATTTATTTAATTTCTTAAAAGATGCTAAGATGCAGGAAATTGTTTTTATGCAGAAGTACTTACTGGGAGTAGAAGTGGCAGAAGGCTGGTGTGGCAACCCCATAGCTCAAAAAACTCCATTTAGATCTTCAATTGAGTTAGCCATCCATCACTCTTACAGAGAGACTGGACTTAAGGTACCCAGAATAAATGTCTCTAAAAGTTTGAGGGAAATATTGTAAAAAAAAGCCTTAAAAGTCAGAATCGGTATGTATGATATTAGTCACCATGTGATATACCTCATATTGACAAAATGTTATTCTTTTACAGTATTTCTGATCTAGCTGGTACAAATAACTGAATAATACAGTTTTTCTAGTTACTTGGAAGTTCAACTTAGTATTACACAATGTACTGATTAAAAGTTACCACTTTACAAAATAAGTACATATGAAATGAGTTAAAAATAGATTAGATAAGAGAAGATAGGCAGAAAACACTAATGAGTTGCTTCTCTCTCAATCATTACGCTTCAGCCTAGATTCTCTTTAAAAAAACAAAAAAGATTTCCATTTTTAAAAATTATCAGTGATTAAAAATAAAATTGCAACCTGATGAAAAAAATGTAGGTGGAATAATATTTGATTAAAAAACTAACAGGTTACAAGTATAGAACAGCCTGGACTGCTTATGAGGTGGACACAGATAAGCAGTGAAGACTTTCACGTTCTTCAGAGATATAGAACAGAGGGGCTAAGAGCTTTCCTCTTCTTCATATCTATATTCATAAAGTTAGAAAGGGAGCACTGGATCTGTAGGTGGTACCTGGCTTGCATAATGGAGTAATGGAGTTTTCCTAAGCAAAGTGTACCTTTATTTCATGATCTTCCTGCTACAGATTTGTGTAGATGGATCATAGTGCTGTAGTTAGAGATGTGCTTTTCTTCCTTCAAGATACATGTTAGAAGCTCTCTGCTCCACCTTGTCATTCCTTTTTGGATCCTGGGTTCTCATCCCCTTGAAAAGACACACATTTTCCCATAACTTTCCTTTCTCTCTTAGGAGATCCAAGAGGAGCCTCACGGATGATGCTTAGTTTCTAAACAGATAGAGATTCTTCCTGCTCTTGGCTGAGATGATAGCTCCAGTATCCCTGGGAACAAGGAAAGGAAACCCAACGTTTCTCAGGGAAGCCCTCTGTGCCTTTTTTCAAATGAGTGTCCACAGTGCAAAGCATTTGGGTTCCCTCAGAGACAAGGATTATTACAATTTTGGGATTTTCAAGGGAGAGGAGAAAATGGGCTTGACACACACTTCCACCCAGTTTATCCATCCCTGTGTCACTTACCTATTCAGCATCTTCATATTCCTAATCTGTTAACCACTGCTGATAATTTTAATCTCTCTCATCTTTGTCCCTGCCTTTCCAGCAACCATTCACATGTATAATTTGTCCCCAAAGCAGCGGAAGTATCTTCTGTATGTTCTACTGTCCTGCCCATCCATTCAAAAATAAAAATAATATTTTCACTGAGGCCAATTCAGTGCAAGGACATCTCAGTTTCTCTCTTTTATATATCTCTTCCCCAAGTCAGATTTGAACTCACACTGGGTAGATGCAGTGCAAGAGGCAAAAATACTGTATGTCCTAAACATTACTTCAGACCCATACAGCTGGCTCAGGTTCCCTTTAGTTGTTTCAGCCATGGTCTCACAACAGTCTAAACTGATTCAATTGACAGATACAAAAGACCCATCCATATATTATTAAGTTTAGTACTTACTGGATCCAAGCCTTTTTCAGTCCATTAAACTATAATCCTTATGGTGTCTAGTCATACCACCTGCTCAAAGATTAGTCACATCAGTTTGCTTTATCCCATCGAGTCTTCAGAACTTCCAATGGAGACTCCCCAGACCTCCTGAGCCTGTTATACTGATTGCCTGTTCTCGTTCCATCTAGAACCTCTTATGTTTTATGATTCTTGTCCTCCTGGTATGAACAGACTGTTTCCATTCTTTCAGACCACAGATACATGTATACCACTAATAGTACCCTCCACCCAGTAGTCTCAGCCCCAGGTCAGCCTCTCCACCCAGGGTAGCTGCTCCCAGCCCAATGTGGTAGCTCTGCTCAGATGTTGATCAAGTTTGTAAATACCTTTGGGCTTCTGAACATCAGTCTGACTGATTTTTCAGAAAGTCTTTCCATTTTGTCTTTCCACTGAAGGTGACAGAAGCTAAGGCTTAGCTGTGGAGCACATGAGGCAAAGAAATCAAACGAAGTGGGAGACAGGACATCTGAAATGTCATCATGGGTCAAATTCAGAGAGCTGACAAGTATTCTCTGATATCCAAAGAAACCAATAGTAGTTTAAAGAATCAGTCACAAAAATGAAAAGTCATTATACATAAATGTCTTTATTAACTTCTGTGTAAACACATTTAGACACATCTGTATATGAATGTATATAAATATGTATGCATGTGTTTATTGTATACATTACTTAGTGGAATTATTATTTTGCTTTGCTTTGGATTGCATTTTGGCATTCTTTCTGTAAAGCTTTAATTGTGATTGTGTACATGGGATGATAACAATTAGTAAATCTTAAAGAGTATAAAAAGGAAAAGCTTTTAAAGGTTAAGAAATCCATCAGAAGAGTGTTTTAAATTATTGCTGATCACAGGAAATTTAAGCTGGTATCTTTCTTTACATTAACCAAAAGTGAAAATATATTGCTCTATAACATGTAGAAGAAAATAATAAAAGAGAGAACATGGTTGGGATGTCTGCATGACAGGAAAATCATGAATAGCAGAGTGTGAGGGGGCGGGGAGAAACAGAGGAAGGATGCTGGTTTTCTAGACTAAAATACTCATGAAATAATCCAAATGAGAATTAAGGATCTGCTTCTTACATACACGATTTTCCATGATGATAAATAATCTCTTTCCCTTGTCGAAAAAATGGTGTACTTTTGGAGGGGGACGTGATATGAGAGTGGTTTGTAAGCATTCTAGTTCCCTTTGAGCATGCAGTTATATACATTGATTATTCCTGCTAGTAGTGATGTGCATAAAACCCATACATCACTCTGCAATGCTACTCTGAAAAACGTTTTTACTACTGGCACACTGGAAAATATTCAGTGAATTTGCTTACACCTGCTCTCTTTGGTGTTGCTTTCATTTTAGGGATTTTATAACCTGTTAATATGAATCCTTTGGTCAAAGAAGAACAATTGTGCAATTGTGGTTTTCATAACTGTCTGGATAAACAGCAAAAAAAGAAGGGCCTGAAAAAAGAGAAGTATTCAAAGACACTGTCAGACTGGGAACCTTGCATATGCTTAGTGCATTTGTTCACACATTTATTTAGCAAATGTTTTTGAATATTCTTTAAAGCAAAAAAAAAAAACCCTG
>VXAB01000292.1:0-12836 GCA_013399175.1 Odontophorus gujanensis
AATAAAATAAACTTTTTTGTGATGAACCTCCTTTTACTACTTTTATATAAGCAAATTGCATGTCTGTCTGTTGAAGAAGTATAAGGAATCTCTGAAGTCATGCATTAAAGATGTGGACTGTGTGGACTGTTTTCATAGAATAGTGGATGGAAGACAGAGGGAGGAGGAATAGTAATTATGTGCTATAGTTCACATAGCAAAATGTGAAAATATGTTAGTGCCATACTCAGGCCTCAGTTCCGCTGCCTCAGGGTTTTTAATATATATTTTAAACATTTTATTTGTTTTTATTTATTTTTTGCAATGTAAACATTATATCGTGGAGAAAACTGGAGGCAGTTGATTGAACTCTAAGCAAGAAATCTATCACTTTTTTAAAGACATCACAGTGAAGTAACTGGATGATGAAAATATTTCATGTTATGTTCTACTTCCTAAGTGGAACTAATGGGAGGATGAAGGAGGAACAGAGAAAAGCATTTTGGGAGTGAGCAGCTAAGTACATTTTGTGTTTATTAAAGAACTGAAGTCTTCCAGTCCTTCTTAGAGTTTTGTATTCATGTAGTATTTACCAACCTTATTTGACATGATTTTCAGAAGTCATGGTACTCTGTGGTGCTGATTGGGAAATCATTGTAATTGCTGAGAGAAGCATTAAGAAGCAGGATATAAGATAGAAGGAAGCAGAGTGATACAGACTTCTAGGACAAAAGTGAGAAAGGTTGAAGCAGTAGAATTGCTATTGCTTTCTGATTATTATTTTTTTTTTTAATACTAGTTTTCTCTGATTTGTAGTTGTCTCACACTTGTAAATGTTGCATATTTGGATATTTTTCAGCTAAAATATGGACAAAGTGTTAGTTGTAGAAATCTCTGAGAGAGAAATTATTCTTTCAAAATATTATATCTCTATTTATCTATTCTCTAAAAGGATTTAAAATTAAGCAAGGGTATATGTATAGCTCTATATAGCAACCAGTAGTCCTAACAGAACGGTTTAAGTATCATATTTTGTGTTCCTGATATTGGTTCCACTGTTAGCTACCATTTTAGTTGCTAATTTATAATTGCTGATTTATATCTATGTGGTTCTAATGTCAGATCGTTAAATTCACAGGTAGTAATTTCCTTGTGAATCTGTTCAGGTGTTCTAAGGTCCACTTCAGAGTTGCTAGGTTTTAAAACTAAACTTATAGCAATTTTTCCCAGGTACTTAGAAAACACTGGATTCAGTATGCAAAATAAGAGAGAGAATGAAATCTAGGTATGGACATTTTTAGGTAGAGGAATAAAGAAGTTTTGTTTAAAAAAAAAAAAAAGGAAAAAGAATAAACAATGCAACATTTCAGCTTCTTTTTCTTAGTCATTTTGTGTCCGTTTATTTCTACCAAATTTCAAAAATTTATTAGACATGAAGAGCCTTTGTTTATTTAAAAACAGGTCAAATTACAAACTATATACTCGGGAGACTTGGAAAGGGATGGAAAGAGATACACTCAGGTTGTATCAACTCAGACAATAATTCATTATATATATATTCAGTAAGCAAAGGAAGGTAACAAAAAGTGTGCATTTTTAAAGTAAAAATGGTAAAATACCACATGATGAATTATCCATTAGATAGGCAAACTGCATATATATATGGCAGGACCCCAGAATTGTCATAACAAATCCACCATTTAATGAGAACCATGAAGCAAATGGTTTTCAATTTGAAATTATCAGTTACTAAACTAATTCATCTGTGATTTTGGGAAGAGGATAGATTAAAACCTTTATGGTAAAATAATTTTTGATAGAAAAATTGAAAGGAGAGGGGTATCTGAAACTTTACACATTGTGTTAATTCCTGAGTAAAGTATACTAGAATGAATAAATAGTAATAACTCCACTGAATCTGTGATCTGAACTACGTTCTGCTTGAAAAAACCAGAATTTTCCAGGTAACAGCTGTATAATCTCAAACTGATAAAAATAGATCAAGAAAACTATACTTTCATTTTCACTTGCAAAAGTACCATTTTTCTTGAATGAAATCTGAATGTTTCATGCATAAGTATTGCACTAACTTTTTGACCTGGACTATTTATTGCAACAAGTGCATTCTTTACCATCTTTTTCTCTCTTTTCTTTTTCTTTTCATTCTTTCTTCTATTTCTGATATATCTCTTTCACCTTTTTAAATTATTTTTATTTTTTTAAATATATGTCTGTAGCTTAAGATAGGCCTGAAATTTCTTTGCAGTCATTCAGTTAACTTATTTTCACTGGCCTATCTTTGATTACGATTGACACAGAATATACTAAATTTGCATAATTGATTTTAATGTCATTAATTAACTCAAGAATGCAACTTGGCTTGATTAGAAAATATACAAAAATCCATCTCTAGTGTTGTAATTCTGAGACTGCTTCCCCAATTATATTGTCATTTAAAAAATAAATTGCACCTGTGTTCTTGATCAAAGAAATGTAAGTATTTTTTATAATTGTAAACAATTGTGTTTATTTCAAAATAAAACATCCAAATTACTCTATGCACGATCAAATTTTAGCGTAATATTCCTCATCCTTAGTTCCTTATTTATTTGATTTCACAAGGAGTTATTCATGAAATAAGTACATTTTTCCTGTGAAAGTAAACTTCACATAAACATTTTTAGATATGTACTAAGCGTAAGCAATCTCATCAGATAACTGTGGGAATCAGAAGAATAATGTTTAGAGCAATGTGGTTACACTAGCTATTCTTTCCCTTCAGTCTGATCTCCAGAGGAAATAACTACAATGCTTGCACTAAATGTTTGGGAGAAGAGTTTGCTTAGAACATCATGAAACATCTTTCCAGAAATTTTTCTGAAATGAATATTAAAAGTCTTTGATTTTTTCTACAAAGCAAAATATATATACTGCCTACCGAAAGAAGTGAAAAGTAATCTTTCCTTTGCACCAAAAACTCTGAATGCTTCCTTTGGTTTATAACCTGGGAGTGATCTGATATTTCTCAGTAGTTGGATTCTGATGAAAAATACAGTGTCTTTATTTGACAGTGAAAAGTGTATTACACTGTGTTTTAATCAAGTTTAATTCTCACTCTCCTTGTCTTTCTCCTGGCTCTAATCACAGACACACCTAGGAATACTGTCAGGGCCTGCAGAGATGTGACAAGGAAGGCTAAGGCCAACCTGAAATTTGATCTGCCAAAGGAGATACATGATAATAAGAAAGTCTCGCTTGAATATGTCAACAGTTAAAGGAGGACTAGGGAAAATGTAGTTTCCCTAATAAATGAGGGGGGTGTTCTGGTAATGGGGGATGCTGAGAAGGCAGTGAAACTGAACACCTTCTTTGCTTCTGTATTCACTGTGGGAACTCCCCCTCAGGACTCTGGACCCTGGAGGTAAGTGAAAGAGTTTGGGGAATTGAAAGTTCCCCTTTGGTGAGAGAGGATATGGTTTGAGAGCATCTATGCAACACCAATGTGTGTAAATCCAAGGGCACCTATGGAATGCATCTACATGTGCTGAGGGAGTTGGCAGAGATGATTACTTGACCACTCTCTCTATCATCTTTGAGAGGTGTTGGAGTAAGGGAGAAGTACCTGAAAACTGGAGGGTAGCCACTGTCACTCTGATAAAACGGACAAGAAGGAGGATCTGGGGAAACTGCAGGCCAGGCAGCCTCACCTCCATCCCTGGGAAGGTGATGGAACAGTTTGTTCTGGATGCCGTTTCCAGGAAGCTGGAAGAGAAAAGAGTTGTCAGGAATAGTCAGCATGGGTTCACCAAGGGGAGCTTGTGCTCGACCAGCATGGTAGCCTTCTATGATGTCATCTCTGGCTGGGTGGATGGGGGCAGAGCAGTGGATGTCAACCTTGATTTCAGCAAGGCATTTGGCACTGTCTCCCACAGCATCCTTATAACAAAGCCGAGGAAGTGTGGAATAGATGAGTGGATGGTAATGTGGGTTGAGAACTGGCTGAATGGCACAGCACAGAGTGTTGTGGTGGTGGTACAGAGTTCAGTTGGAGGCCTATGTTTAGTGGTGTTCCTCAGGGGTTGGTACTGAGTTCAGTCCTGTTTGAGTTCTTCATCAATGACCTTAATGAGAGGATAGAGTCCACTCAGCAAGTTTGATGATGATACAAAGATGGATGGAATACCTGACATGCTGAAAGGCTGTGCTGCCATTCAGTGAGACTTGGACAACCTGGAGAGTTGGGCAGAGAGGAACCAGATGAGATTTAACCAGAGCAAATGTAGACTCTTGCACCTAGAGAGGAATAACCACATGCACCAGTATGGGTTAGTGGATGTCCTGCTGGAGAGGAGCTCTGAGGACAGGGACCAACAGAGTGCCCTGGTGGCCAAGAAGTCCAATGGGATCCTGAGGTACTTTAAAAAGAACATGGCCTGCAGGTCAAGGGAAGTAATCCTCCATATCTATTCTGCCCTGGTGAGACCTCACCTGGAGCATTGTGTCCAGTTCTGGTCTTCCTGGTGCAAAAAAGACAGGGGTCTCTTTGAAAGAGTCCAGTGGAGCACCTCTCCTATGAGAAAAGGTTGAGCGACCTGGGTTGTTCAGACTTTTGAAAAAGAAGACTTGGAGAGGATCTGATCCGTGTTTATAAATATCTAAGGAGAGGGAGGCAAAGGGATGAGACCAGACTCTTCTCAGTGGTGTGTGGTGATAGGACAAGGGGAAATGACCATGCATGAATGTGCATAAGAACCTTCACACAGTAAGGGTGATGGAGCACTGGAGCAGGCTGCCCAGAGAGGCTGTGGAATCTTCTCTGGAGATGTTCAAGGTCCACCTGGAAACTTACCTGTGCAAGATGGTCTGGGGAGTCTACCTTGGCAGGGGGGTTGGACTAGATGCTCACTAGAGTTCCCTTCCAACCCCTACAATTCTGTGATTCTATGATTCTGAGATAAGAACATTGTCATCTACTTAATATCTAGAGTAGAAGCTGAGGATGGATAGGGGAAAAGGATTTATCACACATATGTCTACTACAGATCAAGATATTCTCATATCAAGTAAATTAAGTGTAAAGACATTTATTTCACTAGTTTTGCTATGTACTTTCAATTAAAAAAATCAAAGCACTGCGTTTTCAACAAGCTTAAATAAAATCTGATATGCAAAACGTTTTTAATTTCATAAAATTATAGAATTATTAAAATTGGAAGACAGTGCTAAGATCATTTAGTCCAGCCATCAANTTCACTGTGGGAACTCCCCCTCAGGACTCTGGACCCTGGAGGTAAGTGAAAGAGTTTGGGGAATTGAAAGTTCCCCTTTGGTGAGAGAGGATATGGTTTGAGAGCATCTATGCAACACCAATGTGTGTAAATCCAAGGGCACCTATGGAATGCATCTACATGTGCTGAGGGAGTTGGCAGAGATGATTACTTGACCACTCTCTCTATCATCTTTGAGAGGTGTTGGAGTAAGGGAGAAGTACCTGAAAACTGGAGGGTAGCCACTGTCACTCTGATAAAACGGACAAGAAGGAGGATCTGGGGAAACTGCAGGCCAGGCAGCCTCACCTCCATCCCTGGGAAGGTGATGGAACAGGTTGTTCTGGATGCCGTTTCCAGGAAGCTGGAAGAGAAAAGAGTTGTCAGGAATAGTCAGCATGGGTTCACCAAGGGGAGCTTGTGCTCGACCAGCATGGTAGCCTTCTATGATGTCATCTCTGGCTGGGTGGATGGGGGCAGAGCAGTGGATGTCAACCTTGATTTCAGCAAGGCATTTGGCACTGTCTCCCACAGCATCCTTATAACAAAGCCGAGGAAGTGTGGAATAGATGAGTGGATGGTAATGTGGGTTGAGAACTGGCTGAATGGCACAGCACAGAGTGTTGTGGTGGTGGTACAGAGTTCAGTTGGAGGCCTATGTTTAGTGGTGTTCCTCAGGGGTTGGTACTGAGTTCAGTCCTGTTTGAGTTCTTCATCAATGACCTTAATGAGAGGATAGAGTCCACTCAGCAAGTTTGATGATGATACAAAGATGGATGGAATACCTGACATGCTGAAAGGCTGTGCTGCCATTCAGTGAGACTTGGACAACCTGGAGAGTTGGGCAGAGAGGAACCAGATGAGATTTAACCAGAGCAAATGTAGACTCTTGCACCTAGAGAGGAATAACCACATGCACCAGTATGGGTTAGTGGATGTCCTGCTGGAGAGGAGCTCTGAGGACAGGGACCAACAGAGTGCCCTGGTGGCCAAGAAGTCCAATGGGATCCTGAGGTACTTTAAAAAGAACATGGCCTGCAGGTCAAGGGAAGTAATCCTCCATATCTATTCTGCCCTGGTGAGACCTCACCTGGAGCATTGTGTCCAGTTCTGGTCTTCCTGGTGCAAAAAAGACAGGGGTCTCTTTGAAAGAGTCCAGTGGAGCACCTCTCCTATGAGAAAAGGTTGAGCGACCTGGGTTGTTCAGACTTTTGAAAAAGAAGACTTGGAGAGGATCTGATCCGTGTTTATAAATATCTAAGGAGAGGGAGGCAAAGGGATGAGACCAGACTCTTCTCAGTGGTGTGTGGTGATAGGACAAGGGGAAATGACCATGCATGAATGTGCATAAGAACCTTCACACAGTAAGGGTGATGGAGCACTGGAGCAGGCTGCCCAGAGAGGCTGTGGAATCTTCTCTGGAGATGTTCAAGGTCCACCTGGAAACTTACCTGTGCAAGATGGTCTGGGGAGTCTACCTTGGCAGGGGGGTTTGACTAGATGCTCACTAGAGTTCCCTTCCAACCCCTACAATTCTGTGATTCTATGATTCTGAGATAAGAACATTGTCATCTACTTAATATCTAGAGTAGAAGCTGAGGATGGATAGGGGAAAAGGATTTATCACACATATGTCTACTACAGATCAAGATATTCTCATATCAAGTAAATTAAGTGTAAAGACATTTATTTCACTAGTTTTGCTATGTACTTTCAATTAAAAAAATCAAAGCACTGCGTTTTCAACAAGCTTAAATAAAATCTGATATGCAAAACGTTTTTAATTTCATAAAATTATAGAATTATTAAAATTGGAAGACAGTGCTAAGATCATTTAGTCCAGCCATCAACTCATCATTACCATGCCCTGTAAACCATATTACTCAGTTAAAATCTACTTTTAAAAAAAAACATCTCCAGGGATGGTGACTGTATCAGTTCACTGAGCAGCCTGTTGTAATACTTCACTAGTCTTTTGGAGAATAAATTTTTCCTAATATCCAACCTGAACATCCCCCAGCACAACTTCAGGCAATCACCTCAGGTCCTATCACTAGTTACTTGTGAAAAGAGGCCAGACCCCACCTCATTACAACTTTTGTTCAGGTAGCCATAGAGAAAATAAAATCCCCCCTGAGACTCACCTTCTCCAGACTACACAATCCCAGTTCCCTGAGCTGCTCCCCATATGAGTTTTGCTTCAGACCCTTCAATAGCTTGACTGCACTTCTTTGAACATGTTCCAGTCTTTCTTGTACTACGGAGCCCAAAATTGAACACAATACTTGAGCTGTGGCCTCATCAGTGTCAAGTACAGAAGGATGATCTTCCTCATCCTGCTAACTACACTATTTCTAATAGAAGCAAGGATGGCATTGGCTTTCTTGATCACCTGGGCACATTGCCGGCTCATGTTCAGAGGGCTGTCAACTAGAACCCCTAGGTCCTTTTCCTCCATGCAGCTTTCTTGATACCCCATTCCAAGCCTGTATAGAATGCTGCATAGTGCTTTTGAGGTATGTCTCATTGCCTCCCAGTAATTGAAAGGCTGTGGCTCTTTCCCACAAAGTGGCCCAAGGCACTGATTGCTCAGCAAGAGAGAAACCATCAGTGTGCTATTAGTACCATGTCAACTTTTCTAATGAGCCTGTGACAAAATAGTTTAAATGTTCTAGGTCAGTCTGTAATAATGATGAATAATTATTATTGTAACTTCTTTTACTTTAAGAGTATATTTTCTTTCCTCTGGTTGTAACTCTAAGTGTAATATTTTGCATATATGCAGATAACATCACTAAGAGATATGCATGCATGGTGAACTTCAGGAGCATAACCCGAATATTTCTCAAAAAGTCTTTGTTTTCTTAATTCTTTATTTCTGTATATTTAATTCTTCAGTAAAGAAGATAAACTGAGACGTGTTTAACTATGTATAGTTTTCCCCAAGAACAGAGAAAAAAAAAGCAACAACAACAACAACAAAAAAACGCTTCAATCTGTTAATTACAACAATGTTAACTTTGAGTTGAGAGCAGATCTACTTGTTTATGAACATTAAAATTCTTCAAAAATATTTTTTCACGGACTTGTTTGCTTAAATTGAATCAGGATGTTAGCCTTTGACGTAAATATTATGTAAGGTAGTATTGCAGTAGAAAAATCATTAACATCTTTGTATTAGAAGTACATTTTTGTTTTACAGTGAAACTCTGAAGCATTGACTTGACTGGAAGCTGCATCAAAATTTAAACCGAACTCTGTAGCTATGAATAATGAGCAGTTTTAATCAGTACACTCTATGGTTCTGATTTTTTCATTTTTAATTTTTCCTTATATATATCTTATTTCATTTATTAAAAATATTAAGCTTAAAATCTACTATCTTTATTATGTGATTTGATCAATTGTCTTACTCATTACAAAAACAAACAAACAATAAGCAACAGAACAAAACAGAATAAAAAAGCACCCACACCCAACATTCTGAAAAGTAAAATAGAGATAAAATATGTAGTGTTTGGTGTTTCCTACAGCTACTCTCACCTGTTAATATTTGGCAAATCAGTTATGCTGATTTTGTAATAGTTTGATCCTAAAAATAGTATTTATTCTAAGATTGCTTCCAGCTGTTTAAATTCTCTTTTCAGACTTCACAGTAAATAGATGTATTTTTTGTCTTCATCTCCATAAACTTACTTGCAAGAAGTAATGTTTCTTGATATAAACAATGAAGTAGAGTGAGAGGAACAATATAATAGACATATCAGTTATCTGTTCACAAGAGTGATTGACTTCACTGTGTACACTTGCAATAAATTCTATTTTAACTCCACCCTTTAATAGACACTATCAGTGGGTAGTGGCTAATGGAGTTAAATCCAGCTGGTGTCCCATTACAAGTTGTATCCCCCTGGGGTCGTATTGGGGCCCATCTTGTTTAATATCTTTATTGATGACCTAGACAAGGGGATTGAGTGTATCCTCAGTAAGTGTGCAGATGACACCAAGATGGGAGGATGTGTTGATCGACCTGAGGGTATGGAGGCCCATCAGTGGGATCTGGATAGGCTGAATAGCTGGGCTGAGGTCAATGGGATGAGGTTCAGTAAGGCCGTGTGCCGGGTCCTGCACTTTGGCCACAATAACCACATGCAATGCTTCAGGCCTGGGGCAGAATGGCTTGAAGACTGTATAGAGGAAAAGGACCTGGGGATGTTAGTTGATGCTTGGCTGAACATGAGCCAACAGTGTAGCCAGGNCAGCTGTTCAAAAAGCATCTGGATGAGGTGCTAAGGGATATGATTTAGTAGCTTAGTGGGTAGGGATGGTGACAGGAGGATGGTTGGGCTAGATGATCTTATAGGTCCTTTCCGACCCAGTGTTTCTATGAATTGATGAATCTATGAATATTTTTATTATGTCATTACTGTTTTCTCTTTTTCTTATCCTAAATGACAACAGAATGTGTAACACTTGTGGTTCTATGGTGTCCTTTGAGAGGACTTGTATAAGAAAATATAGTTGCACTGGTTTTCGTATTAATCATAGTTCTGTAAAATTCAATAGGAGAGACTTTAATTTCAACCTTTTAAAAAGTTAGCTGTACTTTGAACAATGCAATTTTCACGTATTTTCTGTCTCCTCACCTCTATAAACAACTCTCTCCCCTCTTCCCTTCCCACCAAAATATGTCTCCTTATGTAGTACAAGTTTTCTCTACAAGAGATAGAAAGTAATTGAATGGTTACATAATGGAGTAACTAGAATAATACTGCCAGATTGAACTAGGCCCTGTGTAAGATAATGGAGACTCTTAATTTTTTTTCAGTTCTACTTTAAAATAATGTGTGAACTCCAAAACTGAATTATTAATATAAGCAATGATCCCAATACAACTTCGATCAAGGATTATTATAAAGGGAACTCACACACCAAAGTGACTAAGCATTTTATACCTCATACATCACATGATATAACTTCACCCTTCTGTGAAATTACAATTTAGATGCTTTCATGAGATTTTTTTTAGACTGTAATTTCTGAATAATGAGTGTTAGAGTTCTTTTTTTTTTTTTCCTCTTTTCTTTCCACCCATTTCCTAGTTGCCCCTCCCCCCAGCCCCTGCTAGGAGAGAAGAGAGAACTAATTCTTTTATTGATATGAATTGCAAAATAGCATTACTGTATATTGCTGGCTTCTATGAAATGTAGACTCATTTAGATTTTATACTATTACTTTATAGTTCTCACCAATTAATTTATATGGTTTGCTCATCTTTGATTTATGCTATGGATATCTGTGAGGCTTTTATTCTTTTGTCGATCTTCCCAAGACTTAGTAGTGTGTCTTCTGACTTAATAAAATTTGTAGAGAATCTTTCAAAAGTTAAATCTGTCTGGGCCTTTAGTGTTTTGCAACTTGCAATTGTGTTTACCATAGGATATCTTAATAAAAAGGAACTTGAAACACCACAGAGTACATAATGCCAGTGTCAGTCACTTTAGAAGATGAACATAAAACAGAACTTATCTCTTCATATAGAGTGCAGAATGATTTTGTCAAGATATCAATATAATTGTCTGTAGATATTGATCTCGATAATCTTCGTAAGAATATTCTAGATTTTTACAATCTATTAATTTCCTAATTTTTGCAGCAACTTGTTAAAAAAAGTAAACATACATGTAAATATCTTTGGTAAAGCTATTCACCCAAGAAAAATCTAAAATGTAGAGAGATAGAATGTGGGCATAACCTACATGATCACTTACTAAATGTGCTAGGTTATGTCAATGTTTCCTAAGTCTGCTTTGTGTACAAATTGATTCAATAGGAAACAGAGTAACAGTTATGAAAATATTATACCAAATAAGCAATTCCAGAGCGAAGTGGGAAAACAATTCCAATGGTAATCAACTTTTATATTTGCTTGTACAAAATTAAATACACTGAAGTTGTAAGAACTTAATGCTTTATGTCATTTCCACTAGGTGTTTCTTTTTAGAATTTATTGTAAAAAGATGGTAGAGACTCTTAATTAAACAGTTTCAAAATCTGATCATGTATAAACTGAACGCATAGATAAAATATTTAAATCATTTATTTTTTAATTTTGAGAATTAAATTGATTCTGTGGTGCAGTGAATTAGAACATACTGATTCGTAAGTCACATTACATCACTTAATGTAAAAACAGTTGCATCTTCCATGTGAAAATCAATGGCTTGAAGTTGCTTTTCCTCTACTAATTGTTATATGACGATGTGTTAATAACTTCTAATAATCTTCTGATGATGGCATATGTAAGTATCAAATGTTATCTCTCTTCTTTTTCATAAAATAGTTAGATTCAGTTCTTTAACTAAGGAAGGGTCAGCAGTTCTTGCTCAGGTAAAACTTCAGAATTTGTGAGTAGTTTGTTCTCCAATAAAATAAAGGCCTATGCTTTTTAACAGATAACTACTTTCAGTAGTTTCACTTAAAATGTATATGAATTATTTTATCAGAGTTTATATACATTCGCTATGTAAGTATTTATCGTGTTTATGCGCTATTACTTAATTAGTAGTTTCAAATATAAGTGGGAATCCAGTTGAACTCTTGCAAGTATGAAGACTCATGCAACAAAATGAAACAAACAAACTAACGAAAAGAACAGATAAATTAACTTTAGTCTAAATACAGTCAGGTTTCAACCCTTTCATCTGCAAAACATGTCTGACTCCTCTGAGTTCAAATTGCTACTAAGAACTTCTCATAATATATTGAGCGGAGCATGAAATATGCTTCAATAAACCAACATAAAACACTCTTACTTTGAAAATGATACCATATATTTGCAGATTTTACATCATCTGAGCTTATATTTGTTCTTTTAAAAAAAAAAAAACAATTCCAAGAGCTCAGACTTATACAGAAGCTAATATTAAGGGTACATTTAATGTATAGTTTGTACCCAAACACTTGTGTATTCATTTTTAATCCTTGGTAAATGTTTTAAAGGTTTGTAATTAAAGTAGCAAGCTGCATGCAATGTGATATTCAAACTTAACAGTAGTGTGCTGTAAGCAAATATTAACATCGGTGTATCCTGAGGAAAATTCAAATTGTTTATAAATTGTGTCAATTAGGAGCTAAGAATTGTTTTTACTGAACTGTTCTATGCCTTTGTCTCCTAAAAGTAAATTTATTTGCATATTGCTAAAAA
Source organism: Odontophorus gujanensis (assembly GCA_013399175.1). Lineage (NCBI taxonomy): Eukaryota > Metazoa > Chordata > Aves > Galliformes > Odontophoridae > Odontophorus > Odontophorus gujanensis. The sequence continues at coordinate 12,454 of VXAB01000292.1, forward strand.
TTATTAATTCCATGAGGAAAAAGAAAAATTGAAATATGATAGAGTTAAATACTTATGTACTGGGGAAGAAATGGTTGTTATTATATCTCTTTGAAAACTCCAGTAAAATTTAGATTAGAGGTAACTACTAATGTATTGAAAAATTGTTTTCGGTTAACAAGAAACCTTTATTAATCATTTAAGCTGGAGGTCCTGCAAGTTCTAGGTCTTGTTACTCTTCAGTGTTTAAAAAACATTGATTTTAATGTTTAAAAAAATAAAACAAAATGAGAAAATAAAAAAGCTGGGCAGAATTGTAAAGGGCCCAAAGTAAAAAACTATGGTTATAATGGTTTTTAAATTTTAAATTAAAATTAATTTAAATTTATATCTAAAACATCTTA
>VXAB01000293.1:0-83527 GCA_013399175.1 Odontophorus gujanensis
CCGCCTCCAGGTCGGGGTGCGCCGGGGACCCATCCGCGGTTTTTTATGTATACGCGGAAAAAGTGGGGCTCTGCGCCGTGATTTGTTCCCGTGAGGCTCGCTGTGAGGATCTGGATCGCAGCCTGTTGGAAATTATTGCGCTTGCTCTGAGAATCTGTTCTGTGTCCTTCAGCTGTAAAAATGAGGATTAGCAGAAATGAAGAGACCGCTGCACTGCACAAAAATTGTGCCTACCTTATTTTTCCCACAAAAGCCTATGTATTTCCAGCCAAAGCGAGCTCACAGAAGAGGAAATACAGTTTTAAGTCTCACAAAGTGCAAAGTTTTCTATTAAAACACTTGCTAGCATAAAGCATTATCGTAGAACTAAAGTTAGAATTAAAGCATGCTGAAATCAGTTAAAAGATCTTGTCTTTTTTCCCCAAAAGACCTCTTGGTCAAGCCCTAAAACACCGTGAAATGTCGTTTAGAAACGTACTACAGGATGAAAAGAACAGCAGCCAGCCAGCCAAAGTTTTTCTACAGCTAATAAGCAGAGTGACTCCAACAAATACGTACTCAACCACTGCACATTGGAATATTCAGAAACAGGGCTTTAAATATGTCACACTGATACATGCCATCTAGTAAACTCTGAGTTATGAACCCCCACCTGGGCTGAAACACAAAGAATTGCTGTGCCTTTCTGCATGGGCTGTTGGTTACAAGCTTATCTCACATTATTAAGATTTCAATCTGTGCCCCATCATGGTGAGAATACTTGCCACTAAATAGTTACTAGTACACTTCGTTGTTTTACAAGGTAAAAAGCTCTAATGCTATAAAATAAAATCCCAATTAAACTGAATAAATAAATAAATAAAGCAACATAGTTATTATAAAAAAAGCAGGATAAACAAAATTACCTACAAGCATCGCTGGAGCTGCACATTGCTAGCAGTGTGCTTTGCTTGAAAAGGACTTGGTGTCAGCTGACTCTGGGAAGCAGCTGACTTGTTTCTTAGGTTAGAGGAAAAATAAAGCAAATGGAGCACAGCACAGACACATTTTTTATGTAAAAACATCTGACACCGTAGGTATGATATATGCAGCTGATATTTTACAATAGTGGCAAAGGTAAAGTACCCGAGCCCCATAAGGAAATGCTTTCCAGGAGTTTAATTTATAGTAAAGCTTCTTAGTTGGTTTCTTTCATGAACTAAGGCTGTACTTTGAAATCAGGAATTTCTGGTTGACACCAAATATTCAGCTGTCCTTCAGCAGCTTTTAACTCCGAGCCAAAAAAAAGGAAAAAAAAGAGATCATTTACAGCAGACAGATGAGAAAGATAAGCTGAAGGTGAGATCTGTGCTGCTCAAGCTCACTGGAGACAATGAAGAGCTTTCATTTCCATCAGGCCTTAAAAAATTTGCATAAAACATGAACAAAATCACTCAAGGTTGGTCAGGCCCTGGTCAACCTGATGTAGCTGTGGATGTCCCTGTTCGTTGCAGGGGAGCTGCACTAGCTGGCCTTCAGAGGCCCCTTCCAACTCTAAGGACTCTATGATTCTGTGATGTGCAGTGGTTTAGGGTGACTACAGCAGTTGTCTTTTCCTCTAGGAAGCTTTTCATCACACAGCAGTTCGTGTGTATTCCCAGGTAATCCGGGCAGAAGTGAAGTCAGGATGGGGAACGAAGTAGCTTTTTCCCTCCTGTTTCAAAGACAGCCAGCAGCTCTGTTACCAGTATATATTATCAGCAAAGAGAAACGCTGACAGAAGAACTGAGAAATAGTCCCAGAGTGAGTCAGCAAATCATGCACAGCTATGAGCACTGCTGATGGTAATTGAGCACTGCGTGTTCACAGCCGGTAAGATGAGGAGCTGCCAGTGCCGTGGCCTGTCTGGTTTGGCAGGCAAGAAGGGGATCCCCTTCCTCTGGATTTCCATCTAACACCTGCGGATGTATCACATTCAGAAGGCAAAGTAATGCACAAAAGCAAATGCCGGCTGCAGAAGCACGTGTGTTTTTTCATACTGCATGGTACTTTCCCACTCTTAAAACCAGATTCCTGTTTGCACAGTATCTGCCTATAGAGCAGTCAGCCTTTCCTCACCTCGTGAACGTTTGAACCCACTGGCAGGTATCAAATTTGATGCGTGGCAGCAGTCTTGCAAATATTAAATTCCTTCAAGGTCGTGTGAACACCAGCAGCTGGCAAGGGAAGAAAGGGAAGAGTGCACTCTGAGGGAGGAAAGCCCACAACTTGAACTCCTCAATGGGCTCCCCTTGGCCAGCAAACTGTTGTTCTTGCCCAAGCAGGAGTTGAGATGACCTGTGGAGAAGGGGAGCAGAGGGGGAACTTGGATGAAACACAAAGGGCATCTGAGGCCTTTAAAGTGGTGGAGGAAAGGTAGCGGGTTGTAAAACTGAAATGCATAAAGCCACAGGAAATCAAGCTTCCTTGGATCTTGCTGTCTGCAGAACAAATTGTTTATGCATTTCTAACATTAACGTCGTTGAATACGCGCAAAAAAATATTATGACCTTGATCCTGTTGTGAGCTCTGCTGCTACAGACTGTGGAGTGAACAAAGCCCTGCTGACTTTGCTATGTTCCCTGCAGGAGCCAGGAAGGTTTGTACCATTTAGTTACTGACAACCTGCAATGGGGTCTGCATGGCCCTGTCGGTACGGAGGGAGGCTCAGCTGGCCACAGCTTTTCAATGGATCTGCTGAGACCTCCTCTCGTAATGGGGTCCCCAGAAAAGATTGCAAGACTTGAGCAAACAGCCCACATATACACACGGTGTATTCTAACAAGTAGAAATGCTAGAATAAGAATGCAAAAAGACTAGGACAGAAAGGATAATTAAAACTATGATACATGCACCCATCTCCTCCACACGTTTTTGAGGCTAAAAATGGTGATAGCTCAAAGCAGTTTTTAACTGAAATGGTTGTTGGTGTTTTGTCATTGTTTTTTAATTCAGTACAGCTATATAAGATTCACTCGCTGATTAATTCATGTCATCTACCACATAGCTTTGTAAACCTAAAGCACCACCAAAGCACCCACTTTTACTCAGTATGTGCAAATGTGACTTGTGATGAAAACCACCTGAGTGGCACGAACAGGAAAATTACCTTTGGTGCCAAGGCATCAGATCCAGGGTAAGGCTCACCACTGACCTCACATCTAGCTCTCTCTAGAGTTGAATTTGCCTAATTAGAAATAGGACCAGTGTTGACAGAATGCAAAAGGGAGCCCAGTGTTAGCCAAGTGGTATAACCTCCTCCTGCAAGAAGCAGATCGCTTTTATTTTGCATTTCACCATTGACCACTAGCATAACTGATGGGTTAGACTCTGTTAGCATCTTGGTTAAAACAGAGCAGCACCTAAGTGATACAAGCAGTCAAACTCAGTTTCAAGGTCAAACATTTCTTCCCCTTCCTAGTGTGTGAAAACAATGAGCAATTTACTGATGCCCTTCTCAAATTCTTGAGATGATACACCTCCCTATAGAGAGCGAAGGACTCAGTACTTCAGTGTCAGTGGGTTTGCCAAAGATGTCAGTTACACTGAGATTCAAAGCAGTGTTTCTCATCAGAATAGACTGAGAAACAAATGGGACCTTTTTAGACAAATGCAAGCAGTCATCTATTTAGCATGTGCCCAGGACAGGCAGGCTGTTTTGTCAGTCATGCCACAAAATGATGAACAGGAGCTTTAATGTGCACCGACAACGTTGTAGAATAAAGTAATGTTTCAATTTTCCTACTCAGATTTATGACTAAGAATCAAAATCATTAGTTACATATAAGAAACACTTTAGAAAATTTCTTCTTAGCGTTATCAGTGCAATCTGAGATAAAAATTTCAGGCAATGGTAGAAATTGTTTCAGAAGCATTGTACACAGCTATTTACCCATTTCCTACAATATGCTGGTAATCACAGTGTATTTAAAATAGGACCTAACATGCAGTAGTACTCTCAGTGGAAAGCTTCAGAACATCTGTTTATTTCAGTGTCTGAAGCTGAAGACAAAAATAACACAAACAAGATCTCAGGAGATATTAATAGTTCCATACTTACCCAGCTCATTAATAAATTCATTGGATTCCTCCCCAGCAATGTTTCTTTTCCAAACCTGGAAACTAAATTGTTGACAGTGAAGTAAAACAACATATGTTTAGTCTTCAACAGAATGTTAATTTAGGTTTATGGAACCTGATTCTGCAGTGTGTATCGGCCTAAACTTCTACAGAAACCCATGACAGTTGGAGATGCACTTCAGGGACACAGACCAGGTCCAACATTAGTGATATACCACTGTATCTGGCACAGACTGAGAACACATAGCTTGTGCCAGCATGACACGGCTCCTGGGAAACCCAGCCTGGTTTCAAGAAGCAACTTGTCTTTAAAACATTAACGTGTTAGCCCCTTCTGTTGAATGAGTGACTTTAGAACTGCCACCAAATCATCTTTCTCATAGTTGGAATTGGTCAAGAGATGAGCAGCTGGGCCTCAGCTCTGTGCACGTGGCTGGAGGAATGCCACTGCTCCCAGCTCTCAGGTATCAGCACGCTTCTCCTTGCTCTCTCACTGTCAGGTTGGAAGTCTCAGCAGGACCTAAAGGACCTTACAAAAGGAGTACTCAAACAGAAACACAAGAATATCTGACTATTTTCCACTCCTGGTTATTCTTTTTTACTGCCACATGGGATAGGACAAGTTTTCAGCCTGTGTCTGTTAAGGCCTTTAAGAGGGGAAAGTGGAAAAAGGGAACAAGCTTGATCAGTGCTACCAACTCAAAGTACATGACTAGTGCCAGAAAAGTTATGGTGAAAAAGTTAGACATTCTGATTTAGTGACTCTGCTGTGTGTAATGAGAGTAACTGACTTGAGCATTTCATCCTTCAGTCAGGAAGGGCAAAGTGCTTTCTCCTCACGTCATTGAGCTGTGAGCTCCTGGAGGCAAGGCTGGCTGTCACTCTGTGCTTGGCTCCACAAGCAGAAATGCCACCTTACTCCACCAGGCCTTTCCCCAGTGCTGCACAACAGGCTGGGTTCCTGTGCTGCTCTCAATGAAGCATTTCAGGCCGAGTGTTTCCACTCTCAGAGACTTCTCAAATCGCAATCCACATCTAAAATTTTCGGCCAACCTTTTACAGTGTTTCCATTCTCTTTGTCTCTTGCAGATTGTGATCTATTTATAACCTCTCAGCTATTTATAAACCTCAAGTAGACAGAAAAACTGATGCGTCATTGCAAAGATATGCCTTCGAAATGGCTGGGTGGGGGAAGAAAAAAATACAGGAGGGTGACAGAAGCTGAAAAATACTGTCTGTGTAACTGTATTGACATGTCTTATGTATTTTTTTTTTCTTATACCGTATCTTACAACTTCCTAAATGAGCACATTAGCTATTTTAAGTAACCTTTTATAATCATTTACTAAATCCTTTTCCTCTTTTCTTCCTGTTCTATTAACAGTGGAGCAAAGGTTTGTTGCCTGCAGTCGGACAGTTTTAGTTGCTTTTAGGATATACAACCTGCCTCCCTGAGGATTTGTTACATTGCTACAGTGTGCTGTTAACTGTTTGGTACCATAAGGACCAAAAATAGTGACAAAGAACTTATGAAGAAAAAATACAAGTGCAAAAGTAAGAACTGCAAAGTGAGATGGAATTCTGTCGTAGCATAATATATGGATATATGGCCCTGTTTTTGCAGACCACTCTTGTGCACCAATGGCTTCACGGACTGAATTCACCTGGCCACAGTGTGAGAAGTGCTACTAACTCTTGTGCTTCGCCTTGAACAGTTTATAGAGGCACTGTGTTAGGAGAGCATTTTCTGAAGCTGTTCTGATGCATTTACAGCAGTAGTGTTTCTTACAAGTGCAGGTCCAAGTGTGATGGAAGCAGAAGCCAGAGCGAGCAGCAGCCGTCTCCTTCTGGATATCAGTTATATGTCAGTCAGGAAAGCATCAGTCAGAAGTTACTTGTGCCTTCTGTAGCCCTGGCTATTGACAGCAGCAGAGGACTGGGCTGTTAGGGGAAGCCTTAAATCCTTTGTGCTTAGAAGCAAATGTGCTCAGTTATATCACTGCATTGAGTGCAAGTGCCATTAGCTCTGCGGCTTTTGCCTCTTGTTTTTGTTTGAATTGGCATTCATTTGGTAGTGGTGTAAACAATAAACAATCCACCAGAAACAGTTTGGAGAGCCGTGGCAAACCAGTTCTCCTGATGCCTAAAGTCCCCGAGGACAGCACTCTCCGAAATACAACTGTCAATGTTGAACATTCTCAGATAAGCTGGGCTATTTATCATTTCCTCTGGTGAAAGTGAGAATGCGTGTGGACATAAATGCATGTGATACAATGACTGCCTGTCTTCCTCATACACCCCTTACTTTCTAAATTAATAATACGAGTGCCAACTACAGTTTCAAGCTGTAATAACAGAATGATTTTAAAGATCTTAAACTGCAATGCTTTTTATATCTTCAACTTTCAGAGCTCCGGATTTTAAGCAATAACCATATTGTTAAAACAGAGTGCAGTTTGCAGTCTTATCTTAGTCACCTTCAGATTTATTAGCTAAAGGAAGCTGCTGAACCTTTGGACTCGGGGCTGGGTGGAGGTGGCCGTGCAACAGTAGTGGCTGAACAAATACACATGGCTCATACACAAAAAGCTCAAAAGGAAGAAATGACTATCAGAAGGCTAAACGCTAATTAACTCAAGGAGAGAGATGGAAAGTGGATTAAATTACACTTTAATCTCCACAGAACTGAGCTTTCATTTATCTACTCACTGACCTAGAGCGCTTTCAAAATATGGCTGAGCTATGATTTTTTATTTCTTATTATTTTTTTCCAGTGAGATAGGTAGATACTGCTCCCATTCTGTATTTGAAATACATGTGAAAGATTATTCTGCTGATCTTCAAACAGAAAAGTGATACATGGTACGGGTAACCAAAATCTTTGGCAAAAAGTTTCCAGGTATTAAATACAAAAGTGACATCTCCTGGGAAGGACGTGTCCCTTCACCTCCAAGAAATAACTCAGCACACTCTTGAGAGATCTGTTTCTGTCTGCTATTATGCAGCAACAAAATGACAGTGCGTTGTTGCAGTCATCTTGTAGTGAGTCACTGTGCTACCTACAAGTGTTATGACTTCCTATTACCAGTAACTAACAAAATTAAATGCCTTACTGCAAAATAAAGCCGGCTGCTTGAGCAAAGGCACTACAAGCCTTCTGACACTGCATACTGGGGGACCTTAAAGGATTCTGGGCTTTTTATTCCTCTACGCAATTAGCATTTTACTGAAAAATATATGGGAGACTCTCAGTTGAGAAATTTCCTCAGAAGACAACTGACATACTCCCGAGGAAGGGAGAGTGTGGCCAAGTAGGTTAATGTGTTTATACAGCTGTTTGTCCTTCACCAGAAAAACCCTTGTTTCCTTCTGTACAGCTGGGTAATGTCCTATAGGTGGCAGCACTGCAGGCTTGTATGTGATAGGGTCAGACTTTGATGGGGGAAAAAAGCACGCATCCTTTCTTATATACACAGCAGACACTGGTTGGGTTTTTGTTTAAAACATTTTACAGGACAGCTATTCTGGTTTCATTCTTTTTTCCAAGAGGACATCCATTATGTGCAGAAACACAGTGTGTGCTATCTGAATTCTCCTCCCAGCAAATTGTGCTACATGGCATTTTCTGACACATGCACTGCAAACAGATAACCCATACTTGCTGTTTGGCTCTACAACTGGAGACATCTTCTGTGCAATGACAAGATGCTATCTGTGATCATTAATATGTAGTATCTTACTGTTTCAACTGCAATTAATTCTTGTATTACAATGACAGCAGTAAAGGTTACCCTCTTCCCTTTACAGATGTGAAAAGCATTGTGGCAAAGTGACTCACTTACACCCAAATAACCAAGCAACTTTATTTCAAGCTGTGATGACCGTGTTATCACCAAGGGCCAATTCATGTTAATAGCTTACATGAAATCAGATGTTCCTGCAATCTTTTGGCTATTTCTCATAGCTTAATTAAAACTTCCAGGTAATGTAATGAAACCTAAGAGCAATATTATCAGCTACAGACTTACTTCTCAACGTCTGATTCTGACGACTATTTAAAGAACACTGAAAATGGTACGCTGCTATTGTAATTAAGATTGTAGACAGATGTACCTTCAAGATGCAGCTGTCTCCTACTAGGAAGGAACTGGTCAATGGTGAGTGTTCCAAAAGGCTCACAAGAGTGACAAGGATGCTATGCTTTTTAAAGGCTAGAAATGCCAATAAAATCACTTTTCAAACACTTAAATTGACGAGCTCACGTCCCAAGCTATTTCTGTGTGGTGCTACGTCTCCCAGGCAGAAGAGTAGCCTCTAATTCAGGCAACAGATTTGTGTGCTCTAAGGTCGTTACAGCCCCAGACTCAAACCCTGCTCCTGACTCCTGCAGCTATCCATACAATGAAGCAGCTTTGTGCTCCCCAAGCCTGAAGGATTGCTGTCAGCAATGGCTTTATAAGGTAGTGCCTGCCTATTTCTTGGCAGACAGAGGTGTGTCAAAGTATGACTAAATCACACTGTGTAACATGTTATTTCTGAAATAATTATATATTCCTACACACTGCTCTTAGCAGCATGAACCTCCATTCCAGGCTGGCTGCTGTCACAGACAGAGCAAGTGAGAGAGAAGGAGGGTCTAGACAGAAGCCATGGCATCACGATAATCAGTGGGGGGAAAGAAGATTGAGATGACAAAGAGGAACTAATGACCGCATAACTCCCCGAGAACAATTCAGATACACGCTGTGCCCTGCCAGGGCTGCCACTGCTTTGTTCACCGAGCTGCACTCCCCTGGAGAAGTGCACTCAGTGCATGGGGCTGTGGGAACCAAGTACTCCCCCCCAACACTTGCACTGCAAAAAGCTGATGACCCAGAATGACAGTGTTTCTTTGAAACAAACGAACAAATACAATCCCTTCTGACTTGCTGCACATTCTTTCAATGAGGTTAATAATTACACCTAGTTATGGGAATCTGCCTAATTGGGTTGCACTGAAGTTAGCATTTGCCCACAATTATGTCATAATGGAACCTGGTAATTTATGCTTCAGAGCAGAATATATCTGCAGGAACGAACGATAAATGCTCACTTCTAAATAGCTTAAGGACCTCTCTTTATTCTCCTGACCTATTTTCTTCCTGATTGTTGATTTCTCTGATCTCATCTGCCCTGTTCTTTGCATCATCTGTGGCATTAAGTGAGATACCTTCCCCCAGGCAATGTTCTTCAGAGCCATTAGTTTAGGAACAGCATTAGCCACACCTCAGAATCAAAGAAAATACAAAGTAATTTGAACATTTCTTCTTAATAATACATCTTTTAAGCAAAACGTAGAATTTTTCATGTGAAAATTAATACCTATGCAAGGTGCCAGGGGAGTAATGCGTCAAGGTGTAAATACATGTACATCTATGTAATAAGATACTGTCATCCTCAGCCAAACTGTCCTGCTGAAGAGACTCACCCGGGCTTACAGCAGCAACCAACTCTCAACACTGGTGCTCTCTGTACTCATCCTGGACTGTCAAAACACTACTGATTAATGCCAGATGCTCTTATGCTTAGGTAAAGACTGGTTCCCTACGACCCCTGCAAAAGCAAGGTTTGGTATCAGATGCTGCAACACCAAAGTACATGGCAACTCCAGGGTACAGCAGAAAGATAAGAGGAGTGTTACATACAGGACTGAGCTCCTAAAATAGACTTGAAATTATTCTAAATGCTTTTTATTATTATTATTATTATTATTCAACTTCTTGAATAATATCATTCCACCACAATAGATCACCCGAGGAAAATTCCAGGCTAACAGTACTTGGCAAGATAAGCGTATAATCTGCATTTAAAATCTGATTTATGTTCACTGATACAAAAGGTATGAAAAGCACTACTTTTAAAGCTAACTGAACCAATGCTAAATGTAGGATTGTATTACAAGCATGCCAATACTGCTTCCAAGTGCAATGTTTTAAAGTAAATCAGTCAAGTGACACAAACTTCCTAGTTGGAATATGTTTCCCCCTCACTGTGGGTATGTAATTCCAGTAGATTATAATTATGAGTTATATATGATTCAGTGGGAAGATATAAGGGTGCATTTAAAATACTAAGCACCGAAGCCTTTAAGAAATAAGACTTTTAAAAGACTGGGGTAGTTAGTGCCATTGAGGTTATGTCTCTGTTCATACTTGTCTCACTAACCTAAATCCATCAGCTGACCTTTCTGTTGTGTCACACGCAGATCTGCACTGGGCTTAACCGTAACTTCTTTTGTTTCTGAGCTGATCAGCAGAAAGCGTTATGCCTACACTTGTCATTCCTAAGGCAGAGTAAAATCTCCAGAGCTCAGTGGTGGGCTGGGGTAGGGGGGCACTGAAGTCAGAGAGCCCAGTTCCCTCGTGCATTACAGCCGTGCAGCCCCAGCCTTAGAAACAGCTCTGGAAAACTGCTGCCCTGTCTAGGTGGTAGGGTGCCTTTGTGAAAGGGTTTTGCACTCTAGCACAAGCTCCATTTCCTCAGAGGAAGTTACTTTATCAAGCAGAAACCACTCAAATATGGGGCTCAAGATGTCTGCTAACTAGGAGCAAACTGCATGTCCCATTGCAGATTTTTGATAAATCTCCCATACTTTGAAAGTCCCATTTCCCAAAATGCATTAGTTGCCTGTTGAATATCTACAGAGCACCTCCTGACATAACAATTGGCATCAGTAATGCAAATAGGAGGCCTGATTGATACTGGAGAGAAATCTTGAGCAAAGTTTTGGATTGAGAAGAATGCATACAACTAGCCTAAGTTAGGACCATTTGAGTAGGATTACACATTGGGAAATGTTTCTTCCTAGATTGATGGGTTATTGTGAGTCAGAGCCTGAAAGCCATTGTGTACCTTCAGTTCTCAGAACCAACCAGAGATATTTCTTAAGAAACAGCGGTGCCACTTTGTACTCCATGCCACTGGTCTGATGATTTGTATTTTCCTGTACTGGTTTCACTGCTATTTTCATGTAACACAAGCAAAGTATCTCAAATAACATCCTGTTAACATAAATAAACCCAAAATTAATTCCTTATCAGAGCGCAGATTTAGAGTAAATAGTGAATTAACTGATATTCTGGGATACTGCTATTTCAAGAGGTCCAGCAGGGGTGGTATTTTGAAATACAGCTCCACACTGTGAAAACCACATGCATTTTTTTCTCTTCCTACATAGTGGCAGCTCTGACTCTTACCAAATCAGGCACATACAGCAGGAGCAGAACAAGAGATAGGATGACACAACGAGCTGCAGCACAAATATCCCTTGCTACACAGCCTCGTGGAGGTTCGTAGGCAAGCTTCTCTGAGTGCAGCACGCTAGCTGCCACTTCGACTACCAGGGAAAAATAAACACCATCTCATTCTTTCCAATCCAGGGAAACTCAACCCTAGGAACTAATTGTATGCCTAAAGACACTCTCAGCAGCAAGTTATCCTTAAGTATTTTTTTTCAAGTCTACTAGAAGTAACTGTCCTACCAACAGAAAATTCACTTTCCCCTGGCCCCATTCCCACACACTCTCCCTGCAGCTATTTCCACCCACACTGCAGCTCTTTTTAACTGTGTTTAAAAGGCAGAGAGAGAAATGTACTGCTGCTGCTGCTGCTGCTGCTCCTCCTCCTCAGGTGGGCGGGCTGGTGGCTGGCTGGTCAGTCTTCTGCAGCATTTCTCATCGCTGGATGCGTGGGAGGCCGGGAGCGGGAGTGGAAGGAAGGAAGGCACATCCACAGTGGGAGGCGAGCAGCCCCTTCCCACCTGCACATGTGTAATTACATGCAAATGAAAAACTATCACAATACATCTGCAAACAGAGCTCGCCGAGCCACGAGCCCAGTGGGCATCCAAGACCTTGTGTCTCAAAAACCAAAGCCGGGGGCGACCGCCAGATCTCCAGGAATTTCTCATCTGCTGAGAAAAACAGAGCGATGGGGAGCGAAGGGGGAAGGAGAGAGGGTGTTCCTTGCAGTTATGGTTCTGCGTGTGGGTGGCGGGTGCTTTGAGGGGAGGAGTGACAGATTGCTTGCGGCAGCAGGGAAGAAAGACGTAGGAGGGTGTTTGCCCAGGGTCCTGTCTAACCCAGAGGGTACCGGTGGGCGGATGCAACACGGCTAAGCCAGGCCGGTGGGAGTGCAGGAGCCCACTGCGGATGGATGGAGAGATGGAGGGATGGAGGGATGGATGGGTGGATGGATGCATGGCTGGATGGATGGCCAGATGGATGGCCGGCCCTTGCTGGAAGGCTCTCCCAGCTGTGCCCACACAGCAGCGCCTGCTGCAGCAGCAGCCTCCCCCGCACCTCCCCGGTGCCCTCCGAGGCCACAGGAAAATGGAAAAACTGCTTCACTCACACAGTTTCATCATGCCTTTACTTTCATCTTTTTCCAAACGCTTCTACTTCCCCACTAGTAAAATGCAGGCTAATTGGTAAATGGAGAAAGACCTTTCCCTCATTTTTGTTATGGGAGAAATTCAGTTCTGAATGCCATTAGCTGTGCACTCCTCCCAGATCTATGACTCCAGAGACTATGTGGATGCATCACCTGACAAGGCTCTGACTAAAAGCCTGGGGGAATAGAGTCTCTTCCTATGGGATTACTCACATTACAAACAAAAGCAAAAATTGCTTCTCCCTATCACATATGTGTTTCAGACCTTCCCTGGGCTGGCTTATTTTTAGAAAGTGGAGAGACAGATTAGTTTTCCATTTATTTTAAGTCAACTTCTGCTCTCGCTGAAGCCAGTGGCAGACTGTCCACTGCAGACCTGAGCCTTTAGTACTTGCTGTCCACATTGGAGCAAGTATATATTTAAGGCTGTTACATGTGCTTTATGTGCTTCACAGAGTCGTCGACAAGGACTGAACTGAGGAGGAAAGAAAGGGGGGAAAAAAACAACAAACAATTTGTAGATTGCTTGCCAGCATAGAAGTAACCAGTTTGCTGGGATGAACTGGAGATTCTCCCATTGTATTTTTCAGCCTTCACACTCATTTTCCCTTACCTTTGTCTACTGTAAGGACACACCTACTACCCACATTATCCACACACAGAAATTGAATGCTAGCTTTTAGATCAACGCAGGGAAAGATTCAGTTTAGTGCAAGCCAAGATGTGGTAACACAGGACATGAGGGAGTACTTGCACTGTTTATTATCTGGCCTTGGAGAATGACGCACAGAGCTCCCAGAGACAAGTAACTGAGAGGTACAAATTAATCATTAATTAGGCACATAGAGGCGGCATACGGAATGCAGCTGAGCTGCTCTTGGAATCCTTGTGAGCAAGAGCACCTACATCCTGATGTGCAAGTTATATTTTTCTACAAAAGAAACAAACAAAAAAAAAACCCAACAACCCAACGATAACAAAACCCCCAAACATCTGCTCATCTCTGAAGTCCTCCTACAGTCTGCTATTTGTTTTCTCTTTCCAAACCTCCTCAGGGAGGAATTACAACCTGCCTGTCCTTCTGGCTGCTGCTCCTGCTCTCCCTGAATTCCCGGCTTGGCGACTGCGGTGCTGCTTAATTCAGCAGGCGGAGCAAGGCCGCCCTCTGCGGGACGGCACCGCGCACTGCGCTCCGGGCGCTGCGAGGGGATCCCGCCGCGAGCAGCCCCGGCTCCTGCCGCTTCCAAACGCAGCCGTAAGCGGGCACAGCCCGAACGGAGACGCACCGCGACGCCGTCCCAAGGCCGCGCTCCCCTCCCGGGACGGCCCGCTTCCCGGGGGACGTTACGCTCGGCCCGCGCATGCGCCCGCCCCGCCCCGGCTCACCGCTGCCCATGACGGAGGCCGAGGGTGCCGGCGGCCGCCATGGCGGCCCGCGTGCTGACGGCGCCGCGCAGGTAACGGGCGGCGTGTTCCCGCGCTCCCGCCTGAGGGCGGCGGCTGTAGGGCTCTCCCTGGAGCTGTGAGGCGGGCTGTGTGCGGCCGTGAGGGCGGCTCGCCCAGCTGCGGCGCGGTGCTGCTGGCAGCCGGCTGACCTCTGAGGTTGGGGGACCGTGAGCCGAAGGAGCTGTAATGTGGCTGTAACGTGGCAGTGTGCTAGCTTGCTGCAGCCGAGCCCGGCCCCAAAAGGGGACCTGTGTAGGGCAGCAGGCTGCGAGCTGCCACGGCGTGGGCGCAGCGGGCCGGGTCTGTGTGGGCACCGCAAGTTTCTAATGTCAACATCACCCTGGGCCTGTAGTGTGAAGTCCACGACTCGGAATCATTAGAGGTGCTGCTCCTCACCAAAAATAAACCCCTAACTCCTAATTCCCCCTATTAGCACCTCAGAGCTTGAAACTGATCAAATACACTGGAACCATTAACTGCTGTCTGCCATCTACATGGCAGCATGCAACGACCTCTCCAATCATTCTGACCTCAAAATAGCTCTTGATTAAACAGAAGTAGAATGTACAACAGCTTTCAGTTGTGTGTTTGGGGATTGTAAAGCTATCTTACAGCTTCAGCTCTTAACATTTCTTTTTCAGACTGAAGCCATTTAACCGACTGCAAGTAATATTACAGCATTTGGTAAGAACAACATGTTGTTTGGCTGAGGGGAAGATTTGGGGATTCTCACTCCTGAGGCAGACAAC
This sequence comes from Odontophorus gujanensis, assembly GCA_013399175.1. Lineage (NCBI taxonomy): Eukaryota > Metazoa > Chordata > Aves > Galliformes > Odontophoridae > Odontophorus > Odontophorus gujanensis. The sequence goes on from VXAB01000293.1 coordinate 14,724, forward strand.
GCACGCCACTCCCAATGTGGCAGTTCATGACACTTCTGCATTTGAGTGTAACAGTACCCGTGTCTTTGAGCACTTTGTTGTAGTTGTCTATTAAATCGTAAATTAAAGTCCCATTATTTTGGCCGTACACTATTCTGTAGTTTGTTTCCATGCTTGTTCTTCCCTAAACATCCTTCCACTCAAAATCAATTGTGAAAATAGTTTAGTGAGCAATTCTCTGCTGTTACATACAGCCAAAGCTGAGTGCACATTCAGGCTTGTGGTATCTAACTGCCAGTAAGACACAAGGAATTCTTACTGTAATTGTCGCAGGTATATTCAGAATGTCAGTCTTATACAACCATAGTTATTTTGTGTTTGTTTGGTTCTTAAGTCCCTCAGATGTCTCTATTGAATAATGTATGACTCAAGAGCTTGTTGGAGGTTTACTGCATAAAGTGGTTTCAAGCGAGTTCTGAAAGAAGTACAAATACAAGTTGAAGTACAGTGGGAAAGCTTTAGCACGGGATTCAAAATGTATGTTTTTAAATCTTAAATAGTGAGTTTTGAGAGTGCGTTACTTAAGATATCAAAGACATTTGCTTTATTTAGTGTTTTTGCACTTAACAGAAAATGTGTAAGCATACCGATTCTGCAGCTGATGTTCTGTTGCAAAAGAAAGGAGATGCAGGAATAATAACTTTGAACAGACCCAAGGTTCTCAACGCATTAAGTTTACCAATGATCCGACAAATTTATCCACAGATAAAGGTGAGTCGCTGTTACGTTACCAGATGCCAGTTTTAAGATTCAGCCCGACTCTTCATAGCATGCTGTGTGAGAGCACTGGTCCATGGGGTCAGATCTATAGGAAGGAAAGGAGCAGGTGATGCTCTCTGTAAGCAGCTGTGCTGATCTCCAGTACTAAGGCTGAACATGACAGTGGAGAGGCAGTTAGAGACTCCTAAACAAACACACAGTGCCCTCTGACTTGCTTTTAAAACAAAGAAGTTTGAGCTGTGATTTGCTTTTTGGAAAATTAAAATAAGAACATTTATTGTGCGTGGTGTATTTTTACGTGTAGCCTTTATTCTTACGTGGAAACATTTACCTCTCTGTAGGCTTGGGAGCAAGATCCCGAAACTTTTCTAATAATTATAAAGGGAGCTGGAGAAAAAGCTTTTTGTGCTGGCGGTGATGTTAGAGGTAAGGACTACAGTCTCTCAGAACATTGTATAAAGGAGTAAAAATTGCTTTAACAGCCCTCTCGTGGTAGCACAGCAAGGTATCAGAAGTCAGCACAGCTAAACTCTTATTCTTTTGTAGCGAGTGTCCATTTACCTGAATCACAGTAAATAAAGGAATTTAAAGGAATTCAACCCACACAAAGTAGTAGCTGGGAAAGTTACATCAAATATTTTCTAATGAGTCACTGGTAATAGCAGCTAATCATTTGTGGAAAGAGAAGATTCATATCTTTTCCTTCCCAGCTTCATTATTGATGGCTTCCTTCGGAGAAATGTGAAGGGTCTCAGTAGGTAGCACTGCTACTGTTGGATAATTTGTGTCTGATGTTTGACTCGGAGGTGGGAAAATAAATAGCCACAAACACCTTGATCCCTGCAGTCAGCTATTCTGTATCTATATGCTATGGGATATCTCCAAACTGTGAGAAACGGTTGTTTAAAAGCTTAAGTAAACAAGCAACACAGACTATTGTTAAATTACCCCCCCGCTATTACTGCTTGTTCATTTTCAGTATTTGGTCTTCACTATAATCAGTTTTAAGTGACTGGTCCATATATTGATACAAAATACTACAAACAGCATTGCCAACCACTAGAAGAGGCCTTATAGTGCAGCAGATCAAGAAGTATGTGTCAAACTCTCCAGCAAAATGGAAGGCACTCTAGTTTGTTGTTTGTTTTCATATTTCAGTTTGATAAGTCTGTTTGCTTATGTAAAATAAAGCGGGATTAAGCTTTTATTTGCTGTAGGACAAAAATTTGTGTATAGCATACACTTTTGTACTTCTTTTTGTATGTCCTATTAATCTTGCAGTGATTTTTAGAATTTTTGTTTCTCTTAAGCTATTGCAGATGCAGGAAGAGCTGGGGATAGACTGATACAGGATTACTTCAGAGAAGAATATACTCTGAACAACGCTGTTGGTATGTCTAATAGCACACATCAATGCAATGTAGTTTCCATAACAGTGGCTTTGAATATAAAATTGCTTTCTTTTCTAGTCCACAAAAGACAGCGTAGTAGAATTAGTGATTTTTTTTTTTTTAAACCAAGTTCAGTACTAGTAATGTAACATCTCATTTTCATACCTTGCATGCAGTTTCTTGTGTTTGACCTGTCACAGCTACCTCATCCCATCCCATTGTTCTTGGCAGTTACAGTTCAGCAAGAGATGATACAATTGTTAGATTCAGACTGAGCAGTTCCACAGTGGCTATCCTTGATCTACTTCAGAGGCATAAAGAGAGAATTCTGTACATGAAAAATCATTAACATTAGCTTGATCTTCTGCTATCTAGTTGTTTTAAACCTTTCCATTTAAGTAAGCCTCTCAAAGGAATGGTCAAGCTAGGAGATTACTGCCTTAGTTTATTGCAAAGAACCCAGGGCCAAGCAGTGTTAAAATAATTAAGGACAAAGACACTGGGTAATGGTTACTGAGTTAGAGAATATCAAAGGCCAGTAATTCTCTTGGGCGGAAAAAAAATAAAAGAGTTGAATGTTTTAGTCAGAAAAAAACTTAGCAGAACATATTTTGGTTTGACAAGGTTCTCAGCTTTAGCATTTTTTAACGTGCTTTCTTGCTTTCAGCTTATGGCCTCTTGTAAAAGCTTAGAATCAGTGTGACAAACATTACAAGAATACATCCAAATCATTGTTTGCTAGTTATAAGCATTTAGGGTGTTTTATACCTAAAATGCAGATAACCACAAAACCTAGGTTTTAGGTAATTCTGGTATGATTGTTTTCCTTTAGGATTGACATTTCTACCAGAAATAAATATATTATATTGCACTCTACAACTTCAAATACATAGGGGAGCTGCTTTCACTGCATTTGTTATTGGGAAGAGATGCCTCTACAAAGAGCAGCATCTAGAGCCTATGTGCTATCTTACATGTTCATGCAAGAGCAAAGTTAAGAACTCGGTTCTCGTTTTGTAACTAATAACCTCTAAGACCAAAGTGCCTTGTAACTTTTTGTTTTAAAACACGGATCAGGTTTTTAGTTTCATACCCCCTAAGAGCTCCAACAACACGAACAGATAGAGCCGCAATGCTTTAGGAGAACATCTTGACTCGCACCACACAAAGGCTGGAACACGCAGCACAACTGGCAATACAAAACATGTTCACATTGCACTAGCTGGTAGTCATGCTTTGTCTGAAACTTCCCATGGCTTTGTGCTCAAGTATTGGAACACAAACTGCTCTTAGTCCGAGCATGAGATATGGTGGAAGGGAAACTGCTGTGTGCAACTTCCTGCAAGGCTTATAACAGCCAGGTACAGCTGAATTATCAGGGGCTCACACTGACACTTCTCATTCTCTTACAACACTAGGAGCATAGTAAGTCAGCCTCTGGTATTTCTTCCCATTGCTTAATAATCTCGTGGAGCAGCTACATTGTAAGAAAGGTGACATTTTATTGTTTAATTTACTCTTTTCTGCTGCTCAAGTAAGACAAAGGGAAATGTATCATGTATACAGTTGCCACATTCTATTTTTTTGGTGAAAAAACAATTCTGTACATTTCTTGTAGGCACTTGCAAGAAGCCATATGTTGCACTTATTGATGGCATTACAATGGGAGGGGTAAGTTAAGTGCTTTAAATAAATTATATAAGTACTATAAATAAATTATACCAGGTATCACACCAAGGTAATATAATACTTTGTACCCAAGTTGCATGAAGCACATACATTGTTTCTAGTATTGCAGTTTAAAAACATTTTAACCCAAACCTTTTGTATCTAGCTTGTCAGACTAAATTGCTGCTTTTCTACTACTTCTGTTCTTTGATTGTCTTTGATTGCTAGTGCAAGTAAATCCTCCGAGGATCTGGCAATAGTCTTGTCACTGCAGCAAACACCACCCCAAGGTTTTTGGAACACGAGTTGGTAATTTTCCACTCAATTTTTATTAGAAAAACAGAACTACATAAAAACATAATTAAAAGACAAAGTTTTTGAAAAAAGCTAGGAATATCTCATTCAAAACTTTTCTTTAACAGATGATCATAACATGAGTTCTGCATTTTCTCTATAATTTATTTCAAATGCTTCTACTGTCTCACCTCTGCATTACTCCCAAATAACAAGTTTCAATACACTGATTTCTTTTCCAGTGTCATACCTTATTTCTAGAGCATGTGACTGGAGGAGACTCCATCATCTTGCTTGTTATACTCAGTGCTAATAGTTGAGTTAGCAATCATCAGCACTAAATAGTGCAAGCAGGCAGAGCCATGCTTTTCTACTGTGTGACAACAGGGATAGCAGGGAATAGAGTACGGGAATTGTGAGTTGTTTTGAACAACCATGAATTGACAGTGTTATCTGTCTACCATATTGCCACATAGATTTACAGGTGATGACATTTCTGGACTGCTGATTTCAATTGCTTCAATGAAGTTCTTGACAGAAATTCTTCTTTTTCCTGAAAGTGAAGATTAGAAGGAGCTCTGTATTACAGACTATGAGTAATTATGCTGGAGAGCTGCTTCAGTGCTTCTGCTGCCTGTTTACTCAGTCCATGGGGTTTTTGATTTCATCTTCATTTTTAAAGTTATAGGTCTACTTACTGCATTAAATGGATTGTAGTTACTCAAAGAATGGCTTGGGCTGGATCATTGAGTTCCAACCCCCTACCACCGTAAGGCCAGATTCAGACTGAATAAGAGGGAATATCCCTTCCCAGAAAGAAATGAGTTCTTTTCATCTGGTGTTTGCTTTAGGCAAAGTTTAGCACAAGCATGAATATGGGAGACCTCTAAAGCTTTACATAAAGTACTTTTGTCTCCTTCCTCTCTGAAAAGATGATTGTGGTATAACAGCCTGAAAACTCTGATTTTAATTTAAATTAATTAAATTAATTTATTCTGAAATTTAAAAAAATAAAAAGATGAGACAAACACATAGTTGCAAAGTCTGTATGTTTTGATAGCAGTGAAGTGTGTGTACTCAGGGTTCTTTGTCCAAACTTCTGCCTGGTCTGACACTCAGGATTCTGCTTCTCACATGCTGTACTTGAACCTTTGCAGTAGCACTTCAAGATCTCAGCCTCAGATTATAGTTATCTTTCATGTTAATGCAATAAAACCATACAACAGTGTATTTGAATACAAGTTCCTCAAAGACAAGGTGCAAGAAGTGGAACACTGCATGATCCTTCACCTGTTGTGACTCCAATTCCTATCTTCCTTCCTCACTTTGTCTGTTTTGGTTTTGATCTTTTCAGTTTATGACCAAAAAACAGACAATTGCTCTTTTTAGTCTTCTCTGCTGCTGAGCCCAAAGATCTTGCTAGATGCATTTATTAAGGAAAAAAAAGCTATGAAGAACTATGAAAAAGTGAAATTGCCCAGCAGACGATGTATTTTTAGAGGTCATGTAGATTGCTGTCTATGATTGTGAGTTACATGGAAATAGTGCTTGAAAGGCAGAGTAACCTTGAGTGCTGTTTATTTTGCACATGTTAGTAGAGGTGCAATTCACTCCAAGGTAACATCATTCCTACAAGAGCACACCTTTCCATCAACACTGTTTTCTCCTCTCATTTGTCATCCATGGAGGTCTCTGCTGATACTTTAACAAAGGAGGCCAGCAGCTGTATTTAACAACATCTATCAATTAATATTTGTGTGTGCTGTGTTAGTTTTGAGCTGCCTTCCTTTCAGACCACTCTCTAATCTCTCACCTGCAAGGTTAGGTTTCATTTATCTAAGTGGACCGATGCTTTTGCAGGAGAAGTCTGTTAATTGCCATCATATTTTACTCTCTCCCCCCACTGCTTTTAGCATTGGGAACCCCACCAGTACTGACCTTAAACAAACTCGAGGCTGCAGTGGCTGTTTTTTCTTGTGGTACAAAGAGGTTCACTGTAGCAAGATTTTTAGATTAGGCCCACTAGAACAGCCCTTGAAGTTGTCATACTCGTAATACTATCTTGCTCTGCTTCTTATATGGAAATACCCTATCCTACTGTTATTATTCACTGGAACTGCATTCATACAAAGGGGTTATTCATTGTATAATTAGATACTGTTTTAAATTACTCAGATGCCAGCAGTCTATGTTTTTGACACAATCAGGTCATAATTAATTTATTTCATATGTTCACTGTCTGACTGTCTTCATCCTACAAGGGAGAGGGAGCTAGCAGCATTTGTCACTTATGAGCCACAGTAAACATACAAGTAAATAAAAGCTAGTGACTCAAATTTTATTTAAAAGCTAATGGTTTAGGTTTGGGCTTAATCATAGAATACTTCAAAGGCTTCAATTCGACTCTAGACCACTTATCTATGAATAGACATGCAAGCAAATCAATGTTAGCTGTGCCTAAAAATACAAATACTTCTTTTGTATACCTATGATTATGTAGAGCACTGTTCTGGTTTAAAATTACTTAAAAGCCAGCAGCATATTAAAAACACAGTTTCTATGTGCGCAGGCAGTGAAAGTTGCTATTGATTCTCAGCTGTCTTAAATTTGTAATGGAATTTTATCTTCAAAAAGGAACTGGGTCCGCTTCAACACTTCAGAGGCTGCTGAGTGGCACGCTGGGGAGCTTATCTGCCAATAGGTGGGGCTGCGGAGCTTCTTTTCTGCACTACTTGAATGGAGTCCTGGAGTTCAAAAACTTCATTCCATATAAACATGTTCTTTAATTTTTTTTGTACCTATTCAACTTCAGGACAGTAAACTCAAGTGATAACATCTGATGAAGTAAAGACAGTGCCATTTTAACTAGTAAAAATAGTGAAACAATTGAAACAGTCTGTAAGTACTTCATTTACTGTTAAAGGATGTATGCTATTGAAGGGCACAGCAGGCATGTACTCTTATGTTCCTAGAAATAATTTGAGTAGTAATTTCTATCTACAGACATTAACTTCCTTGAAAATGAAATACCTGACCAGAATATTGAGCAAACCTATTTTTGATATTATCTGAAAAGTTCTGAAGTTAGGTTGCTTGGTTCATCTCCAAAAAACAGAATTTTCTAGAAAAGTGTTCTTGATAAGCTCCATCAAAAGCCATGTTTCTAACTAGGGTTTTGTCATGAGCTGTGTCAGTGTTGGATGCTCTCAGGTAGATTAAGAAGAGTATTTTGAACCTGATTCCTAACCAAATGGAGTGAGTTACACTGATTGGAATATTGGCTTTGAGATGTTAGAGTTCAAGGGGAATAATTGTTAACAAAAAAACAGGAATAGATTTAGAAGGTTAACTAATCTCCATAATGGTCATCCAAGTTAAAGTTACTAAATACCTAAATACTTTAGAGATGTGAGACAATTGCTAACAAACACAGTATGAAAGTTCATGTTAAATATACTGTTAAAAGATAATATACATCATCGTGCAAGATTCCCTTTGAGTTTAAGCATTCATCTAAGGAAATTGTGAGAGTAGATGGTGGTACATCCTTTCCAGGAGCAAAAGGACATTGCTGTTAGTTTAGGGAGGAATCTGAGAAGGCATATACAGAGCGCTGTCTTCCTTAGTGAGATGATTTAGAAACCACCTCAGCTAGGCTTCATTTCAGAACCAGTGTTGATGAACACTAATAATCATAGTTACCTCTGTATTCATCTGGTATTTTTGATGTTAATTAGGTGTGGTCCTTAGGAAGGCCTGTGGTAGTTTGACAATTGAATTACCGATCACTCAGTACTGTTGAATGTTTATGAGCTTAATTATTTATAAAGGCCAAAAGAGTCAATACATTCCTGTCTTAGTCACAGCTCACTAGGAACCTTTTGATGTACTTCTATCCCTTTCCTCCCAGCCACCCCACTTGCATTGGAACAGTACTAGTTATCTGCTCTTTACCATAGACCAAGTCCCTTGGTCTTCTTGCAAACCTCTGGAATCACTCCAATTTCTGTACTTCACAGTTCATTACCAAAAAGCAGACGGTATTTCAGCTGGGGGACTCATCAGCACCAAGTAGAGCAGAATAATTATCCCTCATACATTATAGAGATATTCTATCACAGATAGCTCATGCAAATCACAAAGCACCAAATGCTAGGAGGCCACTGCATCTACGCATTCTTAAAACTACCACTCTTGCACAACATAAAAATACCATCACAATGCATTTTCTTATCATTGTTTCCAATTTCTAGTTCTTCCTTGAATAGAATTAGTACATCAAAGAGTTATTCCTGTTGAATTACTCTTTGCCTCAAAGGCCTTATAAACAAAACAAAATGCACTTCCTCCTTGAAACCCAAATGCCATTGCCTCCTATAGCCACACCACATCAAGCAGGTCAGGCTTCCCACACATATGAAGTCTTCTCTGCCCTTTGGTGCCCTCTGCAGCACAATAAGTAGGTGGTTTTTTTCTTGCAACAGCATGGCATTATTACTTGTATTAAGTTTATGGTTACTGTATGGTCTGGAAAACATCAAGTCTCTTGCTGCATAGAAATGAAACTCCGTCTCTGAATTTGATTTTACTTTTTTTAAATGTAGCTGCTTTCATTTCATTAATTTGCTTGATCTTTATTCCAGCATTTCTCAAAAATGATTAAATCCTTATCCTACTTAAGTGTTTACCCTCACAAAATATAATCTCAAAGGTAAATAGGAGGCTCATTGTTTCATCATCCAAGCAGCTAATGAAAAATCTGAAATAAAACTTCGTTCATGACTGCCTTCTGCGGTGCCTCAGATGAAGGGCATTCTATTGGGCTGTGAACTGTTGGTACCTTAGAAATATTTTCAGGTCATAGTGCCTTCTGTTCCATAGTGATATTATCTAAGCTGTGTTTTGTTAGTTTGTTTACTTGAGGAAACCACTGCATAAGGGGAAACTCCATAGCTCAGAACAGGAAGCTTTTCCATAATTTGTTTTCCGAGCGATAGCATCATTTTGACCTAGGCCATTTAGCAAGTGGCCAGCACTACACATTGGAAAAAAACTCCTTCTGTTGTGCATGACTTCCTCCTTTCTAGATTACACATTCAGTATTATTGCAGCCTCCTATGTCATAGCAGAAAGTGTGACCTGAGATCTAACATTTCACTTTAGAGCTTTTCATTGTGTCTGTGCAATTTGCTTTCCAGCAGAAGATTCTAGTGGCTTTTATTGTCAGAGGAATTGGAATTCTCTTTTGAATTGTATATTGGGACCTGGAATATGCTCTTAAAGGCAGAAAATTGCTGAGCTGAAGTTCGCTTCTCCTCTCTATAATAATTCTGTTGCATCACATAGAGAATACTTTTCTTCAGGAGGGTGCAATCTGGGAGGAAGATAACATTTTAGTGCTTGTCCATAAAAAGGGGAATATTTCTCTTTTAGACTTTTACTTTGCCTTAAGCAATAAAGACTTGTCAAAACTCTGAATTAACAGTTTTTTTCCCCAGAAGAGTTTGTAGTGTTTATTTCAACTCAAGCCTGGCACCTTCATGAAACTTTAACTTTCTGGAATGTTTAAGGTTAAGTCCCACAAAGGAGGCCCTTTCCACTATTAAAGGATCTGCATTCAGTTTTGGTTTAATTTATACCCTAAGATCTGCCCTGAAGTAACTGTCACACTAAATCTGGATAAGCTGCTTTCCAGTTCTCTCTCTGCCCGCCTCATCTACAAACTCATACATGTGTACTGCACAACAAAAACCCCACTTGTGTCCTGTTCATTGCAGTTACTGCAAAACAACACAGATTTTGCAAGCAGGTATCTGTTGTACCCTGGAAAAAACGTTTCTGATGCTGACTGGTGTACTGCTTAGCTTATGTAATAGAAAATGTCAAAAACAGTGCTGAAAGAAGAACAAAATGATATCCCCTCTTCGCTGAAATTACAGTGTCCTTACCATCTGGCATGTAGGTCTGCCTGCTAAGCCCCTCCAACTGATCCTGGACAAATGGCACTCTTGGTTTCATAGGACTAACATAGCAGCAGTTTTTGACATCAATAAGAAATAACAACGGAATGCTCTGTGATTTGCATGTAACATTACTCCTCAAAGAGCTAATTACAAAATACTGTCTCAAATACAAGTATCTTAAGTTACAGATTTGACCACAGTAGTGCTACAGCCAGTGAAACTGCACTTCTCTCACACCTGCAATGACTGATTTAATGTAAAATATAAGGAGTGATACAATTATTTTCCACCTAAAAAGAAGCAGACTTTCTTCCATACATTGGACAGACATTGGTATTATACAATTGTACTGCACTTAATGTTTTCAAGTCACAGTAAGTATCCTCTGAACTTCTGTGCAATGTAGTGAGGTAGTGATTACATCATAGAGCAAGCATCACTCTGAGGTTAAAGGTGAGGTTTTAGGCTAAGTAAGTTTTTTCTGTATGTGTGTGAAGCCTCTGTATGTTTGCAGGTGGTTTCACTCATGACTTTATGGAAACCTTTCCTGCCCTGGCACTGCTGAGTGTCATTGTGGAGGCTGGGCATGCTTCTGCATGGATTCATTCATTGCATTGCACCAGACATTCTTGCTGGAAGTTCCACTACTTTTCCTTAGTTCTGGACCTTCATGTAGAACCTCATATTGAATGAGTTTTCATCCCATTACTTCCCTCTCCTCTTTGCTACCTGAAGAGAGTTGCTTTCCCCTTCATCCTTTAATATTTCTGTTAGATTTTTCCCTCTTCTCAGAGAGGGATAGATGCATGTTTTCTCCTTGAGTTAGTTTTAGTGTCTATAAGAAAGTAGACACTTCATAAGCATATTTTCTTCCTGAAAGAAGGACCATGAAGTCAAAATCCCCTTAGGTTGTACCTGTCACCCTAACAACTACACTCCTGTTTAAATAGAGCTCTGTTGCATGGGTAGAGCTCCACAAGTATTTCTTCAGTTTTAAGAAAACTGAGAAGCTGAGTTGCTTGTTGGCTGCACCTTTCTGAAATGCAGCCCCAGCCTTCCCTGCAGACATTAAGATGTGTCTACTAAAACCATATATTTAGGTGATTCAGGGGAACAGAGGGACATGCTGTCTTCCAGAATTTTATAAGTAATTCAAGAATCAAGGCAGTTACTAAATATAAGTCTTAGAATTTAAAATACAGTTGCAAAAAAGCAACAGGGTCAGCCTCTATACTGCAAAGGTACATGTTTGATTGCCAGTGCTGCTTCTGTGTGGTCTACAGGGGAAGACTGCAACTCTAGCATTTGGTGCTTGCTGTTAGAAGGCTGGATCAGTACCAGGGGATTAACAGTAGGGGAAAAAAAACAGCTGTCACTTACAGCTACCCTAATAAAAATAGGTAAAATCATTCATAAGTTTCAGCTTGTAATAAGGAAATAAAGAAAGGAAATTCAAAAAAGGGATTTTCAAAGCATTATCTAGATCCTACTTCTAAAGGACAAACATTGATATGCATCATGGTCTATGTACTTGGTTTTCAGGTTTCATAGGAGGAAGAAATTGACCCAAATAATTGCTGTTAATGTAGTTGAAATAGATTTGTTTAAATAATTAGGAGTCAGGACAGCAAGTTACCCTGGTAGATTACAGCTTTGCTCATAACAGAGCAAAACTCTAACAGGCTCTCAGCAATACAAGGCAAAGTATTCATCTGATAAGCCAATAATAACATACAGAAAGAAGAACCAGACTCACCCAGCTCTGAAGGGGCTCTCTGGCCACGCAGCACTCCTCAGGCAGCAGTGCAGGTCCAAAAGATGTTCTCCCATCAGTGCCTGGCCTTTATATGAGCACAGGGGGGCTCCACTCTCAGCCCACCCCTTGTGGTCAGCTGGGGAGCACAGCTGCAAGCAATCTGCCTGTGCTCCTGGGCCACACACAGCCCTTCACCAGTGCTCCATCACCACTTCGAGCCCTGACCTATCCATTCCCTAAATCACCATATGAGATATTAGAGGGTTTGTTTATTAGAGAGATTTGAATCTGTGGCAGAGATATAAGTAAGCATTTGGAAACATACAGTGTTCTGTGCATTGAAGCATCAGAGTGTCCACCAAATACTGGTTAGCAGTCATAGCTCAGACTGTCTTACAGGCTTCACCTTCTCCAGCCCATTGATGCAGCCTGTCCGGACCCCTCCATAGGGCCTTCCTAGCTCAAGCAGATCAGACCTCCTCCCAGCTTGGTGTCATCTGCAAACTTGCTGAGGGTACATTCAATCCCCTTGTCCAGGTCATCAGTAAAGATGTTAGGTGAGTCCAGCCCCAGTGCTGAGCCCTGAGGAACACCACCAGTGACTGGTCACCAGCTGGATGTAACTCTGTTCTGGGCGAGGACGTAGCAGCAGACAAAAATTACTGCACACTGGCTTTTCTACACATCAGCATTCAGATATATTTACCCTTTGTTATATTATGCCCAGTTTGTTTTGATCTGCTTTTCCATACGTGAGTAGATGTTTATTCAGATAGTGACTCCAGTGGTCGATGCTGCAGGTGAATATGAGCACCATTTAGCTGCAGTATGTTTCTGTGGGATTTTCTGTCGTGGTGATCTTTGTTTTTTAGTGTCTTCCTTGGTTATGGTGTGTGTGGTTGACGGACGCAGGTCATTCCCAATTGAAGATAATGCAGCCTATCAGCTGCAACTTCACTTTGAAGATTCGTAGTATCCCATTGCTCAATTTATATCAGTAATTGTAACTTGTATTCCACTGGAAGAATACTAAGCTTTTTGATTCATCATAAAAAAAATGGAAATCAATGGTAAATTTTCCAGTGTCACATAATGACATTTGATATACTGCATCGAGTAGGAAGTCGTGTATTGAAAGTAAAATTCAGATACTTCATTGTTTTTTTCAGAAGCCACTTTATGAATTTGACCGGAAATATGTAAGAGATTTGCTTGTAATATTCTGTGCCTTTTTAAGGTGTGCTGACTCTAATAGTAAAGGTGTAACAAACTATTAAGATATTAATAACTGTGCCTGTATATCTGTAACAGTACATTTTCAGACCACTGTTTCTGCCCAGCCATCACTTAATACTGCTAAGTCCACCACTAAACCACAGCCCTGAGCAGCACATTCCCCCATCTCTTAAATGCCTCCAGAGATGGGGACCCCACTGCTCTTCTGGGCAGCCCATCCCAATGCCTAGCCAGTACTTCCATCAAGCAATTCTTCCTGGTGGCCAATTTGAACCTTCCCTGCCACAACAGCTTGAGGCTGTTGCCTCATGTCTGTCCTCTGGGTTAGACAGAGAAGGTTAAACACGTACAGTGAATGTATTAACCATGTGGGAAGCTGCACTTAAACATACAAAAGCGTATGATCACTAGTTTAAGAAATCAGTGGGCTTTGTACTGCACCTTCAGAGTGTTAACTCATTTTTATCTCCTGGTTTTATCGTAATGTTGGATTATTTTGAAATGATCTTCAAAGAAGTGTGGATGTACTTGTGCCATTTTCTTTGCAGCGAATGAGAAGAAAATGCAATTCTTGTCTTTTAAATATGCATCTGAATTAAACTCCTATCTGTGCTATAAAACTATGGCTATGTAGAAAACAAATCCAATTACGGCCAAGTCACTTGAGAAAGTGACATCAGATTTAATTACTTCTTTCCAAAGAAAATTACTTCTTTCAACTTTTTATTAGCAAAACTCTACAGTTATTTTTATCACCACAAAAAGGAACAAACTTGGAAGAGAAGCTGTCTTCGTGGACTTTGCACTCCATTCTTTATACTTAGTACTCAGCTGAACATTTCAATCTTTTTTCTTATGCAAACATAGGCCCAGAACATAAGCCAGAAAATGTTTTATGATAGGCAGTACTTGTATTCGGGCTGAACATGCATAGAAATAACTGCAGAAGTATTGTGCTTTCTCTCACTGGAGGGAAGACTTTACTTGATGCAATGGAAATAATGCTACTCTGGCGTTATAAAGTGTTGAAGGCACAATTCCACTTGATTCAAGAATTCTAGAGCTTTTTTTATGAGTGAATAGTGCTTCACACAGAGGGTGGCTGCCTTTGCTCCTCAGATGAGATCTACAACCAGTCAAGTTAGAAAGCTGAGGGACAGACAAGGGATGAGACATTGACTGTACCCTGTGCAAGATTCAGGTATTTGCTTCCTTGAAAAAAAGTTCCTCGTGTATAGATTTGGCTTATTCTCTACATACCATACAAAATACGTAGAGCCAGAAACCTTAAGTGTCTGTTTCTCAGGAAATTAGACTGGAATCTTAAAAGCTTCATAAATTTATATTAATATCTGAGATTGGCAGTTACTCATTTAACAGGGAAAAAAAAAGCTTTAAGATGTTTTCAAATGTAATCATACATCACCCTGATGGAATAAATGGTGACAATTAATTTCTTGCTGGGCAGAATTGTGCAGGAGGCCTGGGAAGAATGCTTGATAATGGTGCAAGGAAATGGATATCATTTTTATTAGCATGAGATAACTGTAACATTTTAATGTAAAACTCACCCAAAGAACTCTAGAAATCTAAAGTGAAATGAAAATACAATCTACTGTCTCCTTAAAAGCATATCAAATATGTAATGCTGGCCCAGGAGGGTACAGAGTCCTGAGGGAACTGGCTGATGTAGTCGCCAAGCCACTCTCGATGATATTTGCCAAGTCATGGCAGTCATGTGCAATTCCTGGTGCCTGGAAAAAGGCAGAGTCACTCCCATTTTTAAGAAGGGTAGAAGGGATGACCCAGAGAACTAGCAACCTGGGAAGAGAGGGAGGTGATACAAGACAAGCAGCACGATTCTCTCACCCAACGAATCTCGCTGGTTTTGTTGGAAAGTACAAAATATCATGAAGATGAAGAACCTTAGCTGTGTGAGGCATCATTTTTCTGATTTCTAAACCACTGGAGATGTTTCTTGAAACTGGAAAACTTGGAAATTTAACAGTGAGAGGCAAGGAAGTAAGCTGAAACAGTAGAAAGAGGTAAACATCTGTACAAAAACACTTCTGGTGAAATATTCACTGGATAGTGCTTGTCTCCAGGTAGAATCTAACACAGATGTTGTATTGATATGTATCCTGTAGATAGCTTTGAGAAGTGAGACTCCTTTACCCAGCTGTTGTGCTTGTGTCAAGTCATTCCAATATTCTTGATGGAGACGACCTGAAAAGTAGTAATTGTTTCAGATAGCCTTTTCTCTTTAAATATGTCAGTTTGCCTATCAAACATTTCTCTGAATGAAATTCACCTTTTGTGAAATGAAAATACATATTTTTCTTGTGCCTTGCTGCTGCTTTCTGCCTGAATGAGAAATGCTAGCCAAGAGGGTTAGGTACTTAGCAATGTGGATTCTGTTTGGGACTTGGAGAGCTACAGTCCCCAGGTGGAGGTGGGCTTTCAGTTTCTAACCACAGACTCTGAGTTTTAATGAGTAATGCTGAAGACTTTTCCTGCTTAGAATATCTCTGTATTGATAAGGTTGGTAATTATCACAGTATAATAATAATTAAATATTATTTCTTTTTAAAGCATTATAATTACAGCTTCAAGCAGTTCACATATATTCTGAAAGTGTTGGTCTTTTTTTGCTGTCGATAGTTTAAAGGATGTGCAAAAATGGTAGATGAGAGAACATCATCTCCGTGAGCTGTCAGATGAAAGTTGCTGTCACTTTGGGCTACGTGTAGTTAATCTGCACATGAATCAGCAATCTTTTAAAGCACAGAAAGCTATTTCAGTCAAGTTGTAAAGGTAGTGTAACGCTTTGTCTCTGAACCCTCAAAGGCTCTGTAATATTTTGTTGAGATGTGCACAGTAGATCTAACACCATTTAATCATAGAGCAAAGCAGGAAGTGTGTTGCGTGGGGTAATGGCTGTGATGACTTTTCCTGGTAATTCTGTAACTGATCCCTTGGTTTGGGTTCCATGTGCAGGGAGTTGGCCTCTCAGTCCATGGACATTTCCGAGTTGCAACAGAAAAGACAGTTTTTGCAATGCCAGAAACAGCAATAGGTAAGTAGATTTTATCAGGTTATCATGCATTAATGTGTTTCACGTTTTCCTCTTGCTGTAGATAGGATGAGATGCAGTTCACTGACAGTAGTGGCTGTATTGTAAGTGTTCAAAAGGGGCTGGAAATGAACATATATTGAAAGTCTTCTCTACTAAATTGATAAGAACTTGTCTCAGTTCTGCGAGGCTGATTACTGAGGTTCATAAAACAGGCTCTGCTGCCTCGACTGACAAAGACCATCAGGATACAATTTTTTAACAGTGTTAGTAGACGTGAGGAGCTCAGTATGTGCCATAAGATGTGAGCAGATAAAGTATGGAGTTTCCATATAGAATGCATTACTTCTGGGCACTTGTTAATTCTTTCACTCTGTCTGATTCCCACCTCCCTGCTTAACAACAAAGTTTATGAAGATAGCTTAAAAAAGACTAACAGTGTAGTCCTTTTGCATATAAAATCATTCTAATAATAAAGACACCTTCTTTATTTTCTTCTTCAAAGGTAAATACACAAGTAATCTTATGCTAACCAAGACGATGTGCTTTACATATATTTCCTGTGCATGCAGGGACTTATTTAAGCAAAAATAGACTGCGAAGATGCATAAAGTAAAAGCTTAGATCTTGCTTATGAAGGAAAGTAATTAAAACCCTTTTAGGATCAATCAAAGTAAAACCACTGAAATCTGTTTGGATTTAAGGGCTGAGCTGTTTTGATCTCTGTGGTGTATGTTTAAAATGTCTAGCTGCTGAGAGACTGTATTAATGGAGTGGTTTGTATGTTCACTTTCAGAAGACATTGTACCTCAGTGGTGAAATGAAAACAGTGCTCGTTGAGCTGCTGCATTTTCACAATTACACACCACCGTAAATAAAAAGTGACATTTATATGCAATTTTGGAAATAAAAATCAAAGTTATAGATTGTAGGCGTTTCCTGTGATATAGATAACATAGGAATGCTGTTTCAATGTGGGAGGGTGTGGACAACCCTTCCGTGGTGGGAAGAACAAGAGACGAAAGTATATTGTAAGAAATTGTATATTGTAAGCTGTGAGGTGCTGCTGGAGTACTAGCACTTTCTTGGATATCCAAACTTTTAGCTTTCTGTAACTCATTTACAAACAAAACTCCAGCTGCAGCTTCAAGAAGAGGTGGGGATGTGTGGTAGCTGCACAGACATTTCACTGTGAGGTGTGTTGTTGCATGTGAGTGAGGGCACGGGTTGCAGGTCAGTGTTACAGGCACGGGCTTCTGGCCTGGCCAGCCCAGCACACGGGCATTTTCTTTTCAAATAGGGATTAGAGCAACAATTGGTTAAAAGCATCAGAAGGAGAAAAATGTCAAGTGTATGGAATATATCAAGGAACCCAATAGCTAGCACAAAGATCTGGGGAGCACAGTTAAGAGAATTAAGGGAAATACAACAGGGTTTTACAAGAGGAGTGATATTTGAAGGGGCAAGGAAGACAGGATCCTCTCATGGGGTGCAGTAGTGGCCATAGAGGACTGCTCTTAAGCATCCGAGCAGGTTTAAGTGGATTAGCTGCACGCTCACCCTGCTTGTAAATATGGCACTAATTAAAGAGAACTTCAATCAGTTTAGTTTCATTCACCTCCAAAGCAACTTAATTAATCAACTTTCTAGTTTAATTGGAGTTAATTTTCCTGTGTATGGGAAGGGCCCTATAAATCACCAAGATGGTTTTTCCTCTGAAATCTTAGGGAAATTTGTGGGACCACAGGGAGAATAATGCTTCAGCATCAGTATTTTAATTGCAGCAACAGGAGAAGGTTGTTGCAGTCCTGGTGGATAGGGAGAATGATGTAACTGTCTTTTTGCTTTGGAAGGGATTTGTGAGAGCATTTTCATTTTGAAATGGAGGATTTTTTTTTGGCAGTAGTAGGGAGTCCAAGAGGAAACAGGTGAAGAGAAATACAAAATGAAATGACAGTCTTTGCATCAGCGTTATAGAAAGGATGTCTTGAACCAAGGAAGGACAATGCAGAGTGGACTATTCATAAGGTGACTGTAGGGGAGAAAAGAATGTAGGTGATGAGCTAGAGACAGTACAACTTCAGGCTTTTAAAGGCTGCCAACAAGGCGTTGAGTATTTGAGAAGAGCTGCAAATAAAATGAGGACAGTTGTCTGGCACATCTGTAAATTATGTGCCAGTAGAAATGATGCAGTTTGGAGGGTGTTCAAGAGTTTGCTTTTAGGAAGGGTTTAGATGGCAGAGAAATATTCAACCAAGTCAGAGAGAAACTGTGACATGAGAGCTGTGCCCGAGTGTGGGAGATGAAAGCGAGACAAGCGGAAACAAGTGCTGAGTTACGTGGGATGAGATATTCTCCCTTCATTTTCTGATTTGTTTTGTTCCATTCATTGCAGGCCTTTTCCCTGATGTAGGTGGAGGTTATTTCTTGCCAAGGCTTTCAGGAAAGATCGGCTATTTCCTTGCACTGACAGGATTCAGGCTGAAAGGAAGAGACGTGCTAAAAGCCGGCATCGCCACACATTTCGTAGAGTCAGCAAAGGTAAAGTGCCAACTGGAGCTCACGAGGGCTCAGCCCCGTGCTGCTGCTGACAAGCTGGAGAGGCTTAGCACACCAGTATGCACCAGCAACTTGGGTGTGTGCAGAAGGAGTTACTGTAGCTGGCCCTGCTGTGTGACTGGGAACCGTAAGGGACTCTCAGGCTGTCACTGCAGTACTTGCCAGCTCGTGACAGCTTTGCTTGGAGTGGGAGCAAATGCTGCCATCGCCATGATTCTGCTGCTTAAGGCCATGATTTATTGAGCATAACTGAGTTACTTCTGAAGTGGTACCCTCCGCCTTCATCTTGTCTTACTACCTCTACCACATCGATGGCTTTCTGGATGCAATCTAGACAGCAGTATCTGAAACGAGGTTATTTACACAACCGCAGTCTTTAATTTAGATAACAGCCAATTAATGTATCAGTCTCCTTAATAATAGCCTGTTTCTTGCAGTGGCTGTAAGAAAATGTAACCATTAGCATATTTCATAAAGTCAGACATCATGCTCCTGTACTCCAAGTGCAGGACAAAAGGCATCTGATTCTCTTTTGCCAAGAAAAGCCCAGTGACTGTCAGTGTGACTGCACCGTGGCAGCTGGTTGGGTACACAGGCTGGCAGGGAGCACTTGGAGCAGTGTGTGGTTGCCAGGCTTCCTGCTCTCAGGATACCTGCCCCAGCTGCTCGGTGAGGGGCTGCTCAGGGGCAGAGTGTATTGCTACTCACTGCACACAAACCCAGAGCCAGGTTCTACACTTCTGAAAAGTGAACTCCAGCTCCTTGTATTGGTTACTTGGTACTCCTTTAAGGCCTGGCCAAAAGATTGTGTGGGTTGTTATAATAATAATAATAATTATTATTATTATTGTTTTGGTTGTGGTAGTAGCGTATAGTTACAGATGCATATATAATACACACATGTATTTATACTGTATAGTACTATTGTCATAGCAGTAGTCATTCAGACAGTACATTTTATTTTGCTTACTTTTAATTCTGATTTTCCATAGCTGCCTGACTTAGAGAAAGACCTGATAGCATTGAAATCTCCTTCAAAAGAAAATATTGCAGACTTGCTGAACTCCTACCACGTGCAGGTATTCCAATTACTAAAATCAAGTAGAAATGTTACTTAGTGTGTGTAAGTACAAATTTTTTTTATGCTACCAATTATTGGTTCTGTGGTGACAAGATAATAGTTTCCAAACTCCTTGTACTCTACAAAATAATACTTCGTAGCACCAACGCCTGCAGAAAATTTGTCTGCCTTTTCTTTTCGCTTTTTATGTATTTTGTACCCTGAAAATTCCTATTGTGGTCAGCAAACTCTTTCAGTGTGTATATATGGGCTCCCAGCTGGTACCATGACGGTGCAGAAAAAGCATCACTGCTTAATTTTTTCTGTCATTAGTTTTTTAGCACACTTTGCAGAAGGCAAAATGTATTGCCATTAGCAAAACGTGATGGCAAGCACAAGCTGGGGAGCTATCCTCTAATGAGACAAGTACAAACAAAATGGGGTAGAACCACGGTTGTTCTCCAGAGGCTGCAGAAGTCACAGTGCCAGATATGAAATAGTAGACTGCTTGCTTTGAGGTGAATGTTTTCTATTTGTTGGCCTGAAGAATTACACTGCATT
The DNA here is from genome assembly GCA_013399175.1 of Odontophorus gujanensis. Lineage (NCBI taxonomy): Eukaryota > Metazoa > Chordata > Aves > Galliformes > Odontophoridae > Odontophorus > Odontophorus gujanensis. Next base: position 35,044 of record VXAB01000293.1, read on the forward strand.
TGTGTATTTGATGTGAATTTCAGCGTGGCTGTGACACAGCCCATCTGCAGGCAGGTTTGAAGCCTGAACTTAAGGGCTTCAGTTTTTCCAGTAATTCTTCAAATATTTTATATCTAAGTAACCTTGAAATAATGAGAAGTCTGTAAATAAGCACAGTATTTATTTGTAGCATACATATTAGCAGCGTGCAGATGCGTTCTCTTAAAAGCAACAATTTCAGGGAGAAAAGTGTGTTACTTTCCCAGTGGACAAACCCATCGTTTTGGGGGCTGAATTTAACTAGGCTGGTAACATGTCATTGGTATTTGTATTAGCATCATGTCACTGTGGGCATCACAGGGAATGGGTTTATCCAGAGCCTGTTTATTTCAAAAGGAAGGAAACTTCTGGAGTCAAGCTGGGTTTCCCTGTGAACAGTCGCCCTGAGTGTTGCTCCCCAGCTGACTGAATTTAAAATGAGCAGTGCTTGCTCCTCCTATTTCTGTTTTGGAATGACTGCATTCATAAGTAAAGGTTCGATAGAAAAATAATGTAGATAAGCTGATACCGCCAAATACTTTGGTACACTGAAAGCTCTGAAAGAGGAGTGATTCTGTGCTGCAGTGTGCCACTTTATGAGAAGACATTCAGTGGGAAAGGAAGCTGCCTGTCTTTGGTTAGCAGAGCTGAAGTGATGGGGAACCTCCTTCTGGCTTTCAGCTGCTGCTGTAACATCTGCCTGCCTCCTGAGCACCTTCATGCCAGCAGACCTGCAGCACTCGATGGCCTTTGCACACAGATGACCACACAGTGAGATAAGCATATGTTGTAGCTCAGAGCCAGCACTGCATTACGATGGCACCCTTCACCTGCACAAGATGAAGCGAGAAGTTCATATATGTACTGTAAAACAAATTCATGAAAGACATGGTACAAGCCTCCAACGTTCATTTATCTTAGCATATTTCTGTAACAAGGAGCTGGCATTTCTCAGTACTGGTAGGCTTTTTGGACAGCTGAAATAACAAAGTAACATATGTGTTTGCTTTTTGAATAGACCAAAATTGACCAAGAAAAGGAGTTTGTGCTTGACGAACATATGGAGAAGATTAACAGGTATTCAGAAATCTCTTCTATTCTTTTGGGTTGGAAGCCTGAAGTTAAATCCAGTAACAATGTTCCACAGATAAGGTGATAGAGATGCTGTTGAAGGTAGCTGTGTCAGTATTTGCTTTTGGTGTGCCTCATCTGATGCTCATTAAATATTTCAGTCTTCAGCATATTAAACACTTGATTCATACAAGTCTGATTCATACAGCCTGATTCATACATACACTATTCTTTTAAGCAACATAGCGCATTATTTTCTTTGTATTGAAGTTGGATGGGGTTTTGTGAGAGTAATTCTTCAGCTGAAAAGGAAATGTTACATGGTACATTCATCTCCATTGGTAGAAGGTCATTTCTGTTCCTCATTTCTCTGCTCCTAGCATTTTGTAGGGGAGAGGAGGGCTGAAGCCATGAGACAGTTCATTTATTATTTGTCTTTCTCCTTTAGTATTTTTTCAGCAAATAGCATGGAAGAAATTGTTCAGAAGTTAAAACAAGACGGTTCTCCTTTTGCCATGAAGCAGCTAGAGGTAATGCCTTATCCGTTATTTTGGTTAGAAATTGAAGCTAGGTCTGTGCTTTCATGCTGCAGAACAGTCTGTAGCTGCCATAGTAATGGAAAAATGAACAAACAAGACCCAGCACTCCGTTACACCAGTGGGACACTGGACTGTGATCCTCAAGTTCTCACGTGTGGTTATGTGGGATTGTAAATCATCTTTTCCTCTGACAGGAATATTCCCGTGTGGAGTGACAAACTGTAAATGCTGTTGTGTGTTGTATAAAAGTGCAATCTAGTGAAAAACAAATGCCCTTTTCCCTTTTTTCCCACGATCAGGGGGTGATGGTAACAAAGGTTCCTTTTATAGCTTCTCGTTTTATTGCCAGGGGTTGGAATAAAACAGTGCCAGCACAATGTTGTTCATTTTCTTCCATTTCAGATATCTCATCTGGGCAAATAACACGCCATTTATCGTCAAAGGTTTTTTGTTGTTCTTTTTAATCTTCTTTAATGCCCCTCTGACTGTTGGCTGTAGTCATTAGTCAGAAAACATGTGGTAATACTACAAGCTTCCTGCGTGCTTCAGCCTCAAAAGCAAGAAGCAACTTATATGCAACCTCTATTTTCTTTCTCCTGTAGTGTGCCTGTATGTAGGTGCTTTTGTCTTCAGGCTGTTTGAATTCTACTTAAAGTGGGATAGAACATAAGTGTTTCTCAGGGAAAGCTTTGTTTCAGCTGTTGTTCCATGGTATAGAATCATTATGTCGTTCAGAGCCCTGACTTGTAGTAAAACAAAACATGTCCATCGTCTGCAGACTTTTGTTTGGTCAGAAGGAAAATAATCTTGTAATGTAATACCACTGGAATTAGGCATCCCGTCCCCGCTCCTTTCAGGATGGTCCCGGGGCAGTGTATGGTAGAATGACTCCAAGTAACACGTACTTGTTTGCTCTTCATTAAAGATTTAATATCTTTTCTTTGGAATTCTCAAACACTTGTGAGAAGGGAGGAACTATCTTTGTGCCAGGCAGCACGTGTAGTACTTTAGTACTTTGCAGTGTTATCATGCAGATTACAAAAGAAAGATGTGATGAAAGAGGAAGCTATTTAGCCCTCATATTGATTTTCTACTAAGCTAAATATCAAACACGCTGCTCCCAGTGTGGTCATTTTATGTTTGAGAACCTGAATTCTACCTACAAAAGATGCAAGGATTCTGGTTGTGCTTTGTTGCTGGCATATATAATGGCACTGTTAGTTCTACCAAATCCACTGCCATTACCCAAACCCTCTCCACTCACTCACTCCGTTTGCAGCCTCCAAGCCTACATCTTCCTTAGTAATAAAAGCAGTGTGCTTTTGTTCCTTGTGGTTTATGATGCACACTTCCTTCATAAAATTAAGTTCTAAATTTAGAATATCATCTACCTTGAAATTACAGTTGTGTCACTGATACATTTTTCTAATCCCTGAACCAAAAGTATGGATATTTGGTTGCATATTTAGTTCTATTTCATAGGATTTTATAGCAGATTTTTGCTATTATACGATTAATAAATGAGTGGCTTTCATGCCTGAGCAGTTCTCTAGTATTTGCTCCGTGTAAGAAATGAGATCTTGTTACCATAAATTGCTTCTGTCCACTCAGAAAGCTGAGAAAAAATACCTTCTGTTAGGGACAAGGTTTGTCATTGCAAACACGTACATTAACTTCAGACAAGTTTCCAACAAGTTCTGTACTGAGTAAGAAGTGCTTGCAGATGGATGACTTGTGTGAAGCAGCTCCTTCCTTATCAGTAGGGTCACAGTACCAATAACGTGTACACAAATGATATTTTCCTCTCCTTTGTTTACTCTTTTTCTTTTTTTCCTGCTGAGCATTTCTTTTGATACAGACCATAACTGAAAGTTTAATTTGGAGGTACTCATTGGCACATCCATACCTTGGATATAGAGATACTTCTGAGCATTAATAAAGTGGAAGTACTGCTTCTGCTGTAATACATTGTGAGCTGTGCCATCCTAGGTATCCTCTTCTGTCCACACTACAGCACTGCTGCTTTTTACTTTCCAGATGTGCCTGCCTGGTGGGCTTCCACCTGTCTGGTTCTAAAATAGGCTGCTCAAATGAGGAGCACATAAAGTTGTTAAGCCAGTGACAGGGAAGTATTTACTTCATCCAACCAGAGGTGCTGAGTGGGATCAAAATCTGCAAAGCGTCGCATTTGAGTTGCTTTTCACATGCTGCTTTTATAGAGCTTTTTGGGGGGGCAGGTCAGCACAGTTTCGAAGCACTTTGTGATCTGATCACCTTCGTTGGTAGAGAAGGACTTCCAGTGCAGCATGCAGAACACTGCAGAGGCTGCGAGAAGGAACAGACACCATGCTGAGAGCAGCTGGCTCGCAGGGCTGCAGACACCAATCCCTGAAGCTCGAAATGAGTGTGCAGTAGGTGGGCGAGATAGATGGTGGGGATGAAGCTGGGTGGTTTCCTGGGAGCACTGATTCAAGAAAAGAAGCACTTAAACTGTTACAGACCAGTAAGGGATTTATCAGTCCCCAAGCAGTTTTCCAGCAATGCTTTGGTTTGTCCAGAGTCACTGCTCAGTCCAGACCAACAGATGCTTTGGTATTTCAGAAAGCAAGTGGTGAATGTCTTCACCCACTGCAAGAAAGGTGATACACTGTTTTAACTTACAGCAAGCCTCCCCAAGGACCCTCAGCAGCTCAGGTTCAGGTCAGAAACTGCAATGGCCTTGGAGACAAAGATGTTCCAGCTTTTTTTCTTGTAAGGGACTCCACTGAGTCAGAGCCACTGAATTTGGTCACCTTCTGGTGGTATCTTACTGGAACTCAGATGTGCTGTAAATTCAGCTCTGTAGCTTTCAGGTTCATTAACACTGAAATGAAGATGGTCTCAGAGATGCTAGGATAGGTGTCAAATACTTGTATGACAACTCTTTTGCATTCTAGTACTCCCTCTCCGGCACCAGCCTATCCTGTCTCCTTTTCAGGTCTGTTCCCAAGCACCAGTCCCCTCCTCCTTTTTGTACAGAGGATTTATTTATAGACATACACTGACTCACTTTTCTGCATTACCACCTACCCATTTTCTTCCCATATTCCTCTTCCTTCAGTGTCATTTGTAGCAGTGTCTCCTCCACCTCCAGCCTCATTGATATGCCAAGATAGGCAGTGCAGTGTGCACATGACTAGTTAAGTTAATCTTCCCCTTTCCAGTTCTTTTCCCCCTCATTTCACCTGGGGAAGCACCGTGTTGCCCTGTGCACACCACTTGGTGTGGTCTGAGCAAACACATTCTGATCTAGAAGACAGAGCTTGAAACCAAGCAAAGTAGAAAAGCCCCAGTTCGAGGGGAAAGCCAAGTGAGCACTAAGGGAAGAAAGGGGTCCCATTAGGAGTTGCTACACATGTGAGAGCTGTGTCACGGTGTAATCAAACAGGCATAGCTGGGTTCTTGGTCTGTTGACAGGATGCTACTTGTTAGCTTTACCAGGATTGGTTCTTTCTTAACTATTTTCTCTCTGAGAAATGGTCAACAAGGATCAAGCAGAACGACAGAACCGATGCTTTTAAGTCTCAATTCCACAGCATCCTGCTCGTACAGCGAGCACGTTTTCCAGCTTAACCAGGCTAAATGGGTCACTGCTGTATCAGCTGGTGCCTGGAGAGGGATGAAGAGTAATTGAGAGCCAGAAAAAATGTTGATGTTGATGACTGGAAAGCTGCCATTCCAGTCTGTGGGTAAGGAGTCGAATGTCTGCAACGAAAATAATGTAAAGAGGCAAATCTTACCATCTGCCACCTCTCAGTAGAGTGGTAAAAATGTCCTAATAATCTGGAAGAAATGTCTATTATACTGCGACTAATAAAGAGGTTTCAGTTGGGTTTGCAGGGGAAGGAGTCACATTTAGAGTAACGAACCAAAGATCAGCAACCATAAAATTTAGCTTCTTTCCTCAACAGACCTGGAGGCTTTGAAGTGAAGCACTGTTTTATTAACCAAGTTTTTGTCCTTCTCCCCAACCCCTCTACTGTTTACCAGCATGCTGGTAATTGAAGGATAGTCATGAGAGCCAGATTTACAGCATTTGTTTGCATGCCTTAGACAGATCCTGTCTGTTGCATAATATTTATAGCCCGTAGCTCTGTCAGGAGAAGGAAGACCTCCAGGCTTCCCATCAGCAGAGCAGGGTGGGGCTGAATTACTGCACTGTCTGCTGGTCCCATACAAGAAGCCTGTGCAGACATGCATCAGTTATGTAATTTCCCCTCTTCTTGTTATATTGCAGATGGTCATAAGACAAATACTTACAGTTTGTGGCTAACCTTGATGGTATTACCCTGCTATTCTATCAAACAAAGCTTACATTTTACACCACAGTAATATCAGCTGCAGCATCAGTAACATCTAAGAGCAATTCAGACTGTATATATATATAAATATATTTTCCATAAAAGAATATAGTTGCCTGTAACACTCGCCTCCACTTCTCAAAAAGAAATAAATAAATACGTGAGGAAATGTTTTTCAAACTGCTCTGGGTCCTGTAGCTGGCAGGAGCTGGGTTAGAAGTGATGGGACCTGAAGAGTTCCAGGCTTCCCAGAGAGCTTGGTGTGAAGTTTGTGCGGGTCAGTTTGTTGAGGATGACAGTATGGTGGCAGGGGGCAGGAGGACTGGGCAGCCTGTAGAGGAGCTCAGGCAAGAGTGCCATCATTTACTCTATTTGAAATGCAAAAGGATTTTCAAATGCATCTAAGTTGAAGAGTATGGAAATAATTGTTCATATCTTCCCCAGACTCTTAATAAGATGTCACCTACATCCCTCAAGCTGACTCTCAGACAAGTCAGGGAAGGTGCTTCCTTGAGCTTACAGGACGTGTTCACGATGGAGTACAGACTGAGCCAGGCATGCATGGTAAGCAGGATGCAGAGAGCTGTCGGGGCACTTCTGTCAGAGTCAGAGTTTACAGAGGTTACACCAAGGGCTCACACTTACTTCCAGTATCCATTCTGTGCACTTGTCAGGCTGACACTTTCTTTTTTCCATTTCCACATCTTTTTGTACAACTCAAAGGAGATGACATTAATGACAGTCAGATGGGAATGGCAGAGAGCTGCTGGCAGGAAAACCAGAATGTTGCATTACAGAAAGAGTTCTGTATTTGGGCCATACATTTTAGGAATCTGGAGTTCTTGCACAGGTTTCCCATTAACTGGTTTAACTCTCAGTGCCCATCAGCGTGTCGCTGCCTTTCAGGATAGATGTGGTATGTTAAAAAAGAGGCTTCAGTGCAACTTGTGGCAGGGGCTGGGCACTTTGAACAGGGTGCACACAGGGCTCATACTGCACGAAAGCTGCTCCATCAGCAAGGGATGGGTGTTAGCAGTTCTGGCTGTGTTTAAGCAGAATATGTAACTCTTTCAAGAAGAAAGAGAAAGTATGGCTAGGAAGTAATAGTACAGGTAGAAATCCACTGGGTCCTGAGAACTTGCATGTCGGATGGCAGTGGGAAAAGGAAAGATGGGATCAGTAGAGTTTATCCTGTTACTGCTTGGTCCTTTGTCTTTCAGAAAGGCCATGACTTCTATGAAGGGGTTCGAGCAGGTAAGCACACAACAAAGGTTACCCAAACTAAATAATCGATCACGTCACTGTGTGTTAACTTCTGGAGATGGAAGTGTATGCAGCTGCAGCCTAGACAGCACTTGCCTGCTTGCTTTGCTTCTGGCTTTACTTGGTCAAAAGGTTTCATTTGGTACAAACGAACAGCTACAGTGTTTCCTTCGTGACCTCTGTCCTGAAGGTTTGTATCCACCTACTAACACAGCGCTGCCAGAAGGCTTCAGGAGGGCATTGGGAAAGTTCGGAGCATATTTGATGCTGAAAGGAGTAACTGCTGAGCTGTTCACTTCTGTGCCAAGTGGTAGTGCTGCCATACGGCTGGCTCAGCCAGCTCTGGCCTGGTTTAAGAAACCAGGACTGAAAGTCAAGAACAAGTGTTTGTATAGAATATGGTTACATCAAGAATTCCTCTCAATGAAGGTGTCTTGCTGAAATAAAACTATGTCTGTAAGCTCACTGTTAAATAATTCAGCATTTGACAGCGTTGGTCAGGATAGGTAGCAGTAAGAGCAGAGCAGCAGTTCAGCAAGTTCATTCAGGGGACACACACCCGTGATTCTGCTGCTGATTCAATGCACTGTTTGACAAACCCAATGTCACATCTGTTAGAAACTGCAGGAATTATTTATGTACTATTCAGCACAAGATGAAACAAAAGAAAAGCATTTTCTTCTCCAAGGAGCTTACAGTACAAGACATTTGTAGAACACTTTGAGAATAAGAGGTGGGAACTTGGCTTTTAGTTTTCACACAGTTATACACCCAAGTGTGTATTGTCACCTCCTCCTCACTCTTTATATTTGTCTTTAAAATCGGATTGTGTTGTGGAGGTTAGTTTGGGTATTTCCTGTTAGTAATGCTGTATTAAAGACAGCCTAGGGATGAGGGACTGAAAGTTTTGCACGTCATAGGAAAAGCTTCTTTTATTAATTAGTCTGCAGCACTCATTAACAGAGACTTGTTTTAGGATTTTACCACACATTGAGAAGTATGTACTTTTCATTGTGTTGGTAATGGGGAGAATGATATCTTCAGGAGAGAATATTCCTAGGATACATTCCAAATCACCATGTAAGCTTTCACAGCAGCTGCAATGAAGTTATTTGGGAAGATACAAACCTCAAAGGCTGGGAGCAGGGGGGAAAACCAAACCCACTCCTGATTTGTAATGCACAGTGCCATTAAACCATCTGGGGACAGGCAGAGGTCAAAAGCAGATTGCTTCTCACCGTGCACACAGTAAATCCCACGCAGTGCTGTAAAGAAAGCAGCTGCAGGAGCAGCGGTTGGGCACCTTCCCTTCTGACATGGGATGATGCAGCAAAGGCTTCACCGTGTCAGAAGCATCCATCTTTGGTTTGGAAGTGACATTGCTGAGTATTTTGCAGAGTCGATCAGACTGAGTGAAAATGAATTTACGTATTCGTTCTTGAATTCCAAGCTCTCAGAGCCAGCTGCTGACCTTGTCTACCTCAGAAGGACCTGCCCACAAAGTGAACTTAAAATGCAGTTATCAGATGTTAGCTTTTGAAGATGGTCTTTCAGCAGCCATGGCCATAGGTTGTGTTTTAGTAGCAGATTTTTCCTCCTTCAAACCACATTTTAAAACAAAACTCTTCCCTGGCATACGTATTAAAAGCTGACACAAGGGTTTTTAAAACTACTCTGATCTGAGGTCAGAGTTGTCTTTTTCTTTTAGCCTGCTTTCCTCGCAGACAGATTGAGAACCTGCTGCAAACCATCTCTCCATTTATGTGTCTTGCTGTTGGTGGAAAGCCAAACCCCAAAAGCATTTCATACATGGATCATGCCTTATCTGCAGGGCATCAGGTCTCCCCGTGCAGCACTACGTGTGGTCTTTGGACACTTTAGGTATCCATATTTCCCCTCAGTTTACAGAATAGTGGATAAACTCAGGAATGCACAGCGCTGGAGACTGCCACAGGCCTGGAGTTCTTTGTGCATGAGAAGGGCAGTTCCCCTCCTGTGTGTGCACTGTGTGGAACTGTGAAGGCCTTTGCACACTGCTGATCTTGCAGGGATGGTATTTCTGCACAACTTCTGGCCTGCAGTGCTGGCAGCTGCCAGCCTCACCCCCTGTGGGTGGGAGCAGGCAGACAGATTTCATCGCAGCTCAAAGAATCTCAGGTGCTTAGAAATACCAGTTCTGACTGTGCTGAGTGAATGTAAGCAACAGAACACAAAGTCTGGTAAACTCATTCCTACCTTCGTTTTTTCCTTTGAGACCACAGGAACAGATCTATAATGATAGCACTCTGTCACTTCTATCTTAATGAGCTTCCCTCCACCTACCTCAGAAGGTGCCAGAATTCCTGTTCCATTCTCATGCAGAGATCTCAGGCTGGAGAAGAACAAAATACAGAGAAGTTATTGTGGTGGAGGAGAGCGTTCACGACACTCTCAAATAATAAGCATTTGAATTGAAGAAAGATTGACCATTTCATGGGAGGTAGCATTAGGATCATTCAGTGAGGCCAGCTGTCAGCCTGGCTGCAGACCCAGACAGGTCATTGTGTCTGACTGCACAGTGCTGCCGTGCCACCGAGAACTGCCCGCAGTCACTGTGGTGTTCCAGAGCTGAAGCAGTACAGGGTGCACACAGACTGTCCCACTTCCACTCTGATGTAAAGCATCTCCAGTCAGTGCTGTTGTTTGCAGGGAACAGCTGAGCTGATTCCTGCTGGTCTGTGCTTGTGAATTGAAGAAAATCATGAGATAAGTGCTGTTCCCGTGCAGTAAGCATAGTCAATTTGGGACAGTTTTGTCCCAGACCAATCAGTGGCTTCACATCACCACGTGTGAGAAGTGTAAAAAAGGGTAAAGAAGTTTGTAGAATCGTAACCTTTCAGCTAGTAGGCAAATTACTTAGTTAAAAAATTAAAGCACGCTGCTTTTACAGAATTACCCGTGTAATTCTACAATATCTGCATAATGACTTTCTACTCCAAGTCAGTGCTTTGAGCCCTCAGTCCTGTACTTGAGGAAGAATGGGCGCCGTGCTGTGCTTCACAGCTCTGTCTTTCTGTGGTAGTTACAAGAGGAAAAGCTCTGGGAAGCTGTAACACTACTGCAGTGGTTCCCCTGGGGTGGCAGCCCCAGCTCCCCCTCCGTGCAGGTGGCAGTTCAGGAGCTTCTGGAGCAGAAAGGTGCATTCCAACCGCTCTGATGCACGCCGACGTTTCTCTCTGGTGTATCTGTAGATGTGGATGCAACCAGAAGTCATCTTACTCAGGGAACGTACTCACTGCTGTGTTTTTCTGCCCGCCCCGCAGTGCTGATTGACAAGGACCAGTCCCCCAACTGGAAGCCTGCTGCTCTGGAAGAAGTCAGTGATGAATTCGTGGACAGTTGTTTTAAGCCTCTGGGAAACAATGATCTCAAGTTGTAAAGATCACATCTATTGCTATCTTACACATCTGCTTCATTTTATGGTATAAAAACTAATAACAGCACAATGAAGTTTGATGAGGCTCTTAGCCAGCCTGACATGTAACTATTTTCTGCATTCAGTACCATTCTCTTTTGTTATGCAGCTTGATTACATCTCTGGTTAATAAGGGAAAAATGACTTCAAGGCAAATAGTTGATTCTGACTGCTGTTAGACAATGATGAATGTCTTAATTCTTGTGGGGAGACAGCGTGGCTGAGGGCTGGACGCTGGAGCAGGAGGTGAGGAGCCCACTGTGTTTGTGGGGTGTCCAAGTGGGATTGGGCCCGGATCCTTCTCTGTGCAATGAAATTAAGATATATATAAAGCATTAAAACAGTCAGAGCTACAAAGTTAAATGTGAGACATGCTAATTTCGTGGTGTTAAGTAGACTTTTAAATCAAAGGTCAGACTGACATACCATTATTAGTCGGGGAGCAAGGAATTGTTGTATTGATTTAACATTTGGTCCGTGTGCAGCCTTGCCACGTGATGCAGACATTGTTTCAACTGTCATAATAGTGCCAAAGCCTCCAGCACATTTCTCATTGCTTGTAAAACTTATTTTGTAGAACACCACTGACTGAATTGCGTAATGAGCTCCTCATGCTTTCAAGCATTGCTGGAGCTTTCCCTGCTCTCGCAGTGGTGCAGAAGGCACAGCCTGGCAAGTAGCATGCTGGTGGTAGTGACTGCCCAGCAATTCCAGCAGCAGAGGTGAGTGTGGCCCTGATGCTTAGGTGGCTGCACCAAGCTGGCTGGCTTCACTTCCCCTTGTGCCTGGCAGCATCCTGAGCTGGAGTTGTCCCTGACTGCTGGCTGGGAAACTTGTCACAGGCAGGAGGGACGCGCGGGGTGTGGGAATGGGCACTCTGTGCCTGGGACAGACGTGTGGCACTTCAGCTGCTGCTCTCCAACTTGTGCCTTTTTAATCAAATAAAAGTCGTATAAGCAGATGGTCATTTTAATTTTATTTGGTCCACAAGAAAATATTTTCCACAAAAAAATCTTGTAAAAATATATTGCAGTATGTTTTATTTGAGAACGCACGTGTGCTGTACTACAGAGAGGTCAACGTTACAAAGTTGTGTGTACTTCAGGGCATGCCAGTCCCCTGTCAGAGTGCTGTTATTAGCTAAAACAGTGGCAACCTTGCTCTAAAAGTTAAGAGTGTAGAATAGTTAGAGCTGAAGGTAAGCAGGCAGGTGGCATTCCAAAGGTAAAGCAGCCTTTCCTGTTACCTGTTTAGCATTAGGCCTGGCAGCACAGCAGAACTCCGGGAGCAGTCTGCATACAGCCGCTTCCCACCAGGTGAATTTCAAGTGATGAAGTTTGTGTCAGAAGGTTCGCAGGACAACCATGTTCCTGCTCAATCCACACGTGAGAGTAAGCTAAAAAAGAACACTGGAAACAGTCCTCTTTCTGCTGCTTAGCGTGGCTTCAGAATCAGATCAGTCACGAGGACTGTGTGTACCGTTTAAAAATAGTAACAGTTTTCGCCAGTATGGAAAGTGGTTTTTTTTTTTTTTCTCTAAAATGAAAACATAAAATGGAAAGCACTTGGATGCAGGAAAAAAAACGACGTGGCCGATACACTGGCTTAACAGGAAAAGGAGCTAACGGGTGCTAAAGAACACAAGGCTCCTATGAGGCATTCACTTTGCCTACAACAGCAGCAGGGCACAAGGTCTAAAGGAGACCAGTTTGCCTCCTCGTCCCAAACCCAACCCCAGACAGCAGTGCAGTGGGTCAGGCCCAGGCCCTGAGGCTCACACAGCTCAGCTGTGCCCCAGTGTAGGTGGCCCCACCCGTGGGCATGTGCTCAGCCTGCAGGAGCTGAAGGAAGGCTGTTCTGAGGGTGTGACACCGGATTGAAGGCGCAGCCACAGTCCCATGAAATCAACGCAGCCCCCTAACCAAAAAAGTAGAAAGCAAAGCAAACAGCTTTGGCTCAAACGCAGCGATTAGATGTAATTAAACTCTTACTGCAAGATTTTAGAGAATAGCCTTCATGCATTTACAGAAGCCAGAGCATCTGTTAATTACAACGCGCTATTTATCAATGTCGTAACGTTTCTCACTGGTTCTATTAAGAGTGGAGGTTGAGTAGGATCCTAATCCACATGGTTCCCTGAATACTGTTTGGTTTTATAAAGCGCTTCTCACCGCCTTCGGCATTTTGTGGTCTGTAGGCCTGCTCGGGTCAGAGAATCAAAGTGAAGGCTACAACAGCAGCTGCCTTTGCTGCATGGAGGTCGTGGTTTCACTTCAGCAGAACACAGACAGGTTTGCCAAGCATACCGTTCTCATCACCTACCAACAGGCCACATATTTTTAATGCAGTACATGAATATAATCCACGCTTTGTTCTGAAGCATCCCTGGGGCCGCCGTGGCAGTGCTCCGACAGTTGCAAGGCAGCTGCATTCTTCCCATTTTCCTTTTTAATACTGATTTCTGATCACTCAACACATAACAAAGACAGACAACACTCACCACATGGCAGATAACAAGCAATACTCGATTAGTAGGTTCTACTGTATTCCACAGGGTTTCCTAGCAATATAGATTAAAAGGCAATTTTTTCCAGCCTCTCCTTGCAAGCACATTCGGAGGAGCACTCTGCTGGGTCACAGCTGACTTCACTCATCTTGCAGCAGCACCAACCACGAGCTGCTTGCTGGATGCAGCCCGTGGCGGCCAGGCTCAGGGCACATCACTCTCAATGAAAGGGATGTCGCTGTATTTGCTCTCTGTCACTGCCCACTGCTTCACTGCCTGATCGAGAATCTCATGGGAGAGGCGGTGTGCGTAGTCCAGCACTATGGCACTCGATGCACCTCTCTCATCTGCCATCCCTGCTATCAGTGATGATTTCTCCCCTTCGGCACCGTCCCTGCTCCCTTCCACCCGGATAGCATTTGACCCTGCAAAGGCATCTTTGGATTTGATGCATCCCATGGTACGCTGGAAAACGCAGCTGCAAAATTCAGTTCAACAGCATGTTTTCATAACCTGGAAGTGGCTTCCTCCTTTGGTGCACAGTGCTGCTGCTCCTTGCCAGGGGTTGCACTGTCTCCACCAGTGCTTCTTTACTTCTGGAGAAATCTGTCAAAACAGCGTTTCACAGAAATGCAGTAAATAGTTCACCGTCCTCAGCGAGCTCAAAGGGGAGCTCAACTCGCTGCAGAAGCTGCAAAACCAACTTCAATAAATCTGTGCGTGGTGCATGTAGAATGGGTTTTATCAGTAACGTCCATCTACATCAGTTATCAGGCAGAGCCCAAGTATAATTCAGGCCCCCCTGGAATGCAATTCCCAGTGTGCAACATGAGCTACAAGCCATCTGTGATGGTGTGTGTGCAATAGAACTGGACAGGGCTCGGGGCTTCCAAACAGATGAGACAGTGCTGCGTTCCTCAATCTGAACACAGATAACATTTAACTCCAGTGACTGCTGCTGCTAAGAAAGTAAAACAAAGAAAGAAGAGCCCCACACAGAGAAAAGCACCAGGTAACCAGCACCTGACAGGACTCGGGGTACATAAACACCAGGAGATCTGCTCACCTTGCCAGAACAAATGCTGTAAGAAGCACACACTGACATGACCTCCAGGTCTGGTGCACCGGAACGTGCCAGCAGAAAACTTGACCTTTCTCCCTTCACCTGAGAGGGTCCTTCCATCAAACTGAGGATCTCAACTGGCAAGCCCCAAATTCCACTATGTGTGGTTTTGTTACTAACCCACGGAGCTGTTTCTCAGGCTCCTTCCTCTACAGGGGCACAGCAGAACTGTGTGATGTGCCTGACGTCGCTTGGCATGAGCTTACCACTCCCCAGAGTTAGCAGACTGCCAGCCAAAATAAAGACTGTGCTGCACAGAAACCAACTGTTCCCTACTGTTTCACCCAATGACGTTGTACTGAGGTCAGCCAAAGTTAAACATTTTTTTGTAAATAGCTTTTGAAAACATAATTATGGCAAAGATATTAAGCTTTGTTTATTTCCTTTATACACCGAGGGAAACAGGGGCTCCAATCCAGTAACCTGATGCCAGGCAAATACTGAGAGGGGAAATCCCATTTGTGGGCAGGTGAGTGCAGAATGGCTGATGCTGGAAGGGGCCTCACAGATCATCAAGTTGGGCAGGGTTGCCAACCATCAGATCAGGCTGCCCATCCAGGGCCCCATCCAACCAGCCCTTGAATACCTCCAGAGACAGGGCATCTGCAGCTTCTCTGGGATCCCCCGTCCAGAATGACATGTTGCAGCACGTGCCAGTGTTTTAAGACTAAGCAATACAGCCACGGGACTGGTGACACAGACCCTGCTGCAGGTGGTTTTACCTGACACAGAAGATAGCTACACTATCGTTGAGGTTGTTATTGTAAGAACTTGATATTAAGTGAGTAAAAGAAAGGATTCTCTCAATTGCACAAGGAACTGAATTTATGTCCCTGTGGAGGTTTATGAAAATCCATGAGGTTCACACCCATGTCTTTCAGCCACGTACACTGATGAAACTTATAATGCTGACAGAACGTGCTTCAGACCAGAGGCCAAAGAGATGCCTGAAAGCCATTCAGATTCTCAATAATTCAAAACTAATAAATAGTTTAATCTCATACATTTCTAATTTCAATATTTATCATTAATAAAACATTAATAAAATAATTTCCACTTGCCCTTCTTGAACACTACGTAGCTCAAAGCATCTCATATGGTAAAGAATCACTGAACAGCACTGCTGATCCCTGAGAGCAGCAGTATTTATCCAGGCTGAGGAATATACAGGCTTCTCCTATGGTGCAGATACACTGCCTA
The DNA here is from genome assembly GCA_013399175.1 of Odontophorus gujanensis. Lineage (NCBI taxonomy): Eukaryota > Metazoa > Chordata > Aves > Galliformes > Odontophoridae > Odontophorus > Odontophorus gujanensis. The sequence goes on from VXAB01000293.1 coordinate 50,558, forward strand.
ATCCCTTCTCATTATACTCTGCTGGTGACGGTCAGAAGTTTCAGATCAAATCTCACAATCCGCCTAGACTTAGCCAGAACTATAAATGCTAGAGATTTAAACCTCACCTTCCCCTAACCACAGCTTGAATGCTGTATACTCTATGACATAGGTGATATATTAGCATGTTTCTGTCACTTTGATCTCTCACATTTTATCTGATGACTATCTGAATTTGGCTCTTTTATCTACGGTCACAGCCCAGCCCTTTTCTACGTAATCCTTTTTTTGTGTGTTCTTTAGAGAAGGTCTGTTAAATATCAACCAGTTTTTGTACTTGATCATTGTGTGAAGATGTTTCAGTTCTACAGATGGAGATTTTCTTTCCTCTTTTTAAGGGACACCAGCAAATGAGTTGGGGCCTAGCAGAAACATGGAGGGAATGTGAATAGGAGGACAAACATCTCCTGTACATCTACATCCTCTGTAGGCCAGCATCTTCCTCTCAAGGACTTCCCACCTTCTTACCTCTGCTGTTTCATCTGGGCTAATTCAGACGTGGGTATGACTGCCTGACACAGAGGAAGGGGCAGGCTAGAAAATGGCTGGGCAGCAAGATGTGCAAGACAATTGAATTGTTTCCTATTGATTACTAGTTAGGCTTAAAAGCAAAGTTATTGACCCTGGTTTCAATCGCAGGCTGTTGCTCGTTTCATTATTTATGGAGTGCAGTAATTCCTAAGTCAGTGCAGTAGGTTTTATTGTTTGCCTGCTCTACTCTGGTTAATAATTGTTGGCACGTAAATGCTCATAAATGAAGTTGCCCTCCATCTTCTGTCTGGGTTCCTGTTTTTCTGACAGCCACTGCTTGCACATATAGGATAAAGCACTGCTTTAATCGTCTCAGCCTATCTCATTTCCAGCGTTGTTCTGATAGAGATTTTAATGTGTCTGGCTGCCTCACAAAGCACACATCCTTGGTGGAGGTGCCAGCATGACGTTTCACTCAGTAAGCACACAAGACAAAGCTGGCTGATCAGAGTCTGTTTCAGTACCCAAGCTCTCACCTGTGGCTAGCTACGTTTCAGAAAGCACTGCAGGGGAGGATCCAGGCTCAGGCCAAAACCTCTGTGGGTGTAGCTGCTCACCTGAAGAGCTCTCATGCTTAGCTCGAGGCAGAAGTTAGTGTGTTGCAATCTTGTGTTGAGCTGTTAACCTGGAGTTAAAGCAGCACCACCACAAATCTTAACAAAGATTCTCTTCTTAAGGACTGGTTTTACAATAAGTAAAATGCACTTTTTCAGACAACTAAATCACCAAGTTGCTGGCTGTGCTTGATTTCAGTGGAGCTATGATCAGTAAGCTCTTAAATGCCTCATTTAACTTCAGTACTATAAGTGGTATGTGTTGCTTTAAAAAGAGTCCTGAAAACACAACCTTGGAATTTCAAGCACGAGTCCAGGTGCTGTTTCCCCTGTCAGTCCCTACACACTCATGTACTGCTGTAATACAAAGAGGGAAAATCCTGCAGGAGCTGTGCCATGCAGCTGAACTCACCTTGCACGCAAGGGCCACGCTGCCTCTGTGCCAGCCTTCCTCAGTGCTTCCTGCCAAACCGAGCTCATTTCTACTCACTGAAGGAAAGAAAACAACGTTAGAAAGATGCCTGCAATTTCCTATCATACCATGCAAACAAGGGAAAAGCATTAACAGCATAATCGCCGTTTTATTTTGATACAAACATTTCGGTATTAAAAACTTCAACCAGAAATAACCACTGAAGGATAAGCACAAGCTATCCAGCACTGAATTTTGCTTTGCTCCCCTCCACATGATGAAGAGAAGCATAAAAGAAAGTTTTTGTGCCACACAGCAGCTCCAGCTGTCACTGGCAAGTAAGTCTCAGCTCCCACGTAGATGGTTTCCCTTGGTCAGACCTCTGAAAAATCTCCCTGAAGAGCAGTGCCACACTGCAAGGAATCACCTTCTCCAGTGCAGTTTTATCAGTCAGCTGATTAAAAACAAGTCCTACTTTTGGAAACAGCTCTGCGTAGCTGCACCCAGTGGAGCACAGTGGGTGATTTCTACTGCCAGAGAACCGGGCTCCTCACTTTGCAGCATTCCCACGTGACTCCCTGGAATAGGGAGGCTCTTAGGTCCTTCCCCAGCACCACGAGGGAAGGAAGCTCTGTGTATTACTTACCAGAGACCTCTCTGCTTTGAACAAATCGTCCCTCTCATCCCGGTGCGGCACAGACTGCTCCACAACTGGGACTCTGCAAAAAGAATCCAGACATAGAACACTGCAGGTACGAAGTCGGAGTTCTGTATTATCACAGTTAGATGAATCCCTCAGCGCTGGCCCTGCAGAACTCTGCTCACCCGTTCACCCACAGTGTTTGACTTTCTCAAAGGCAGAAGGATGACGCAGCACTTCAGACATCAGACTGAGTGGCAGGCTGCAAGAATTTATGCCCGGTTCCTAACCCCAGGGACACTGCGGGGGGGTGGCTCCCGTCCCCAGGGACGGGTTGGGCTGGGTGTGGGACAGGCACTGCGCCAGGCAGACAGTGCCCTGCCTGGTGCTGAGCTTACAGTCCTCTCTGCCCCTCTCTGGGGTTCTGCAGGCAGCCAGGCCTCTACCACCTGGCAGCAGTCAGATAACCTCGGTGCTGTTAGCAGAGCAGTTCCAGTACACTGGTGTAACAAGGCCCAACAGGCATCGCTCCCTTCATTGGGCTGCTCACACATAGAGGCTGCACAGTTTTCCGGGCTGATGGGAAAAGAAGGGAAGTTCAATGTTTATTATAAATGTTTATGTTGCAGAACAGGGACAGAAATGCTAGTACCTGCTCAGCACAAGTTCTCCCTGTGATCAATAATAAAAATTAGCAATGGGACTTCCAGAACTACCCAAAAGCACGCAGTGCAGGGATAGCCAACAAATGTTTATGCATACCAGCTGGACGCACAGCTACGCTTAGCAAAACTTCTCAACATCATATACAAAGGCAACCAAATCCCCCTCTATTTCCATCTGACTGCCTTTTCCCAGCCTGAGGTGGAAGCACACCAGAAGCATGCTGCTGGACCACAGGTGAGCTGAGCAGTGCTCACCCAGGAGGCAAACCAGCAGCATCTGGGGCAGCCAGACCTCCGTGCTGCATCTCACAGCTGCTAAGCCCAGGGCCTCCGTGTGATTCAGCAGCAACCCAGAGCACCCCCAAGCCTACCTTCCCTCTGCCCAGCAAGGCAGGACCTCGTGCTCTGGGACACACGATGTGATGCTCGCTTACATTCTGCCTCCTCCCTCGCGGTGCTGGCTGCTGGCAGGAGATAAGCGCTGCAGATTGGGAAGGGCTGGATGCTGGAGACAGGTCGCTGCTGCGCAGGATTAGCGTGTCAGTGAAAGTTTCCTCCTTATCTTCCCTTATGGTACGCGCTGGAATTTCAAAGCCTTCCCCCCTACCGAGGCTGGAAGTGATTAACCCTAGCAGGCGCCTAAGCCGGTCTGCAGCTGAATGGGGCAACAGCGCAGGCCTGGGGTGTGCTTTGCTTCCTATCTCTCGATTGAGAGCCAGGCGTGACCACCAGCTTATTTTAAACGGCTTTTCAGTAAGAGGATGGCTGATAGAGCAAGCAGGGGAGAAGGAAGGAACCTTTTGGTCGAAATACCAGCAATTCAGAAAACAACAGTCACACAGAAAGTGCAGCTCTCAGCAGCAGGAAGGGTAGGTTTCATCCAGGAAAAGCCTCATTGGAGGTACGGAATGCTGCGTGCATGGTAGCTCTGTCCTGAAAGGCTCCCGTGCTTTAGCACAGCAGTAGGTTGGGTTCAGCCGGGAGACAGCCTGAAAGGAAAGGTGAGGAGGATGCTGAAAGCTTCTTATGGGCTCACTTAATGTCGCTGCTTGCCCAAGCAACTATAGATAAAAAGGCATGAAGAACCTGAAGCTGCTGAGCTCTTCAGGAACTCCGTCTGCAGGAAGCCTGCCAAAGCTGAGGGAACCCAACTACCAAAGTCACAGAGGAACACCTCCTTCAGGGCAGGGAGCAGCTGCTAGTTGTGGAGATCTGGGACTCCTCAAGAACCCAGACTTAAATCTCAAACGATGCTCAAACTGGTGAATGGAGACACAACGTAGTAAATCAGTGTCACGCCTTCAGCACTGGTTTGGAGCCGTTTCCTCGAGCAGCGTGCAAAGGAAAGCACGTTCGAGTCCCCACTCAGCAAATCCCGGAGCACCGCGAGTGTCAACAAAACCCCATACACATCAGCAGCCTCCCCACAGCCCGGGACAGCCCACGGGAGGGCACGCGTGGAACATCCGCCGAGAGCACTGCGGGCAGAGCAAAGCCCGAGGGGTGGGGGCCACCGCCAGGTACCCGCGGCAACACCGAGCTGCTGGGGGTGAGCGCAGCAGAACAGCCGCTTTCCAGATCCCACGCAGCACGGCACAAGGCGACGCAGCCCCGCGTCCCAGCCCCAGCAGCCAGCAGGGCGGGGCGCGGCCGCAGACCCCGCCGCCGTGGGGCTCCCCGCAGCCCCCCCGCACCTGGCGGCAGGGCAGGGCAGGGCAGGGCAGNGGCGGCGCGGCCCCGCCCCGCGCTCGGAGCGGGCAGCTGCCTGCCCCTGGCTCTGCCCCGCTCGGACCGATGCTGCTGTGAGAAGCACCCGCGCCCCAGCAGCCCCCTCCAGCCGGCACGCAGCCGCACGGTGCCTCCACCAGCTCCATGTGCGCAAGCAGCCGCCATGCACTGCCCCTAGGTGCGTGCTCTGGACGAAGAGATTCTGAAGAGCAGACACAGACAGCCACCGCAATCCCCCCCGTCGCCAGAGCCTATACCTGGCACAGCCTGTCTGCGCTGCGTGAGCTGGGGGGTAGGTTTTCATAACCAGAACACAAAATGGGATCTACTTCATCACCACAACGACCAGTTCTATGTGATATAGAACCCTCTTTCACATAAACAGTCTTAAAACATAAAGCATCTTTCCCATGTATAAACTCCTTCCTTTTCCTTCCTTTCCTCCCTCCCTCCTTCCTTCCTTTCTTTCCTTCTCTTNTGCCAGCAAGGCGGGGGCTCGGAACGCCGCTTCGCTAACGGAGCGATACCGCTCTCTATAGTTTCCGCTTCTTATTACTATATTTAGAAACCCAATGCCGACTCCCACCTCCCGAACCGCGAGGAAGCGCGAGCTGCCGCTCAGCGCCCCGCGATTCCCGGCACGGCTTACCGGCCGCTGGATCGGTGGGGGCGAACCCGGCGGCCCCGGCAGCCCTCGCCCCTCCGCCGCCCGTCCCGGCTCCCTGCGCAGGAACGNCCCATGTATAAACTCCTTCCTTTTCCTTCCTTTCCTCCCTCCCTCCTTCCTTCCTTTCTTTCCTTCTCTTTCCTTCCTTTCCTTCTCCTTCCTTCCCTCCCTTCCATTCCTCTTTTTTCCTTCCTGTTCCTTCCTTTTCCTTTCTTCCAGTTTTTACTTTATTGCACATTGCTTTTATATTCTGCATAAAACTGAGATTTACCAAAGTGTTTTCCTTTTCTTGAAATATTTGCCACCAGGTTGATTGGAGGTGAGATCAAGTATGATGCTCTGGAGCACAACCCAGTGCCGTGCAGATATCTGTCCCCCACTGCTGCCCTGGCTTCCAGCTCCAGTACTGCCCAGAGCAGAGCACAGCCACATCTGCACCTTTGCTTCAAACCTTCAGGCACAACATTGACTACTTCTGGATCAGGACTATTTTCAGAACATCCCACCCTCCTGCTCTCAAAAATTGTTTGACTGTTTTTAATTCTGAATTAAAAATATCATGATGAGCCCTAACTCTGTTTTCTTGCGTGAAGATATCCCAAATATTTATAAAATAATTTATAAGCCACTGCTAATGAAACAGGTACTTCAAACAGTAACATGTTTCTGTACAGCACAGGTCTTAGTCAGGTGAAGGAGATAGCTGATGGAAACTTTTGTTTCAGCGTGTGCTAGCTGCTCATCTGCAAGCTAAGGGAAGGTCTGGGAAATCTGTCTAGGTCAATCTTAGGGACCTTTCAAACAAAAGTTAATTCACAACTTGGGTGTTGGTTGTTTGAGAAAAAAGGTAATATTTTTAGTAAATTTTGTCGTACCATATCTCATTGAAATACTATGGAAAACCCCACATTAAGAAGACAAGCTGGTGTTCTTGTGGGGAATGGGGATGACAAAGTCCATTAAAAAGATGAGAAAAGCCATTAACTCAGAAGGAACTATAGCTGCTTTCATCCTGTTTCCTGCAGTGTAAGGCCCAAGAGTGCTTCCCTCACTTCTGCCTTTCAGCCAGAAGCCAAGAGCTGCCTGAAACAAACCTTGCCTTGCCACCTTCATTTCTATGTGTCTCCTGCCTTCTGCCATTCTTCAGCAGCTTTATCAACAACCACTGATAGGATACATGCTAAGAACTGAAAAGCACAGCTACCTGACTTAGGCACTACCTTTTCTAGTGCTTTTTTCATAGTCAGTAGATGCTGAAGGAAACACTGGCCTAAGGGAAAAGACTTTAGGACTGAAGGATGACACCAAGCAGCTTTTTACATGTAGGATATGAAATCTACATGAGGAAGGCAGAGATCCTTTGCCACTGGCATTACTACTCATGCCAGAAATAGGAGCTTGGCAGGTTGGGATGCTTTTGTAATGTAAAGCCTTGTTCAATAAGAACTCCAGACAAACAAGTAAAGGAAAAAAGGTTTTCAAGAGGAAAAAAAACCCCTGAAAATTCAAGACTATTTTTGTAAGAGTCTTGTGTCTCATACCAAGTAGTTCCACTGCATTGGGCTCCCTCAGAGATTATAACATGATAAAAACCTAATCCTGTCCTGATGCTCCCAAGGCTGTTTGCCGTGGGGAATGCAGCGCTGGCTCCTTGGGGTTCTCTGGATTGCCCCTGTTCTTCAAAGGCAGCTTAGGCAGATGTCCTTAAGGAAAGACAGAGCAAAGGCTTCTAAGGAATTTGGAAGAAGCCAAAACGTTTTTTTTTTTTTAATAATTCTGAGAATTAATCCTGATTCAAAATGACAATATCTTTGAAAGAGAGGGACTTCTTTCAATGGAAAGGTGTTGAGCACTTCAGTTAACAGACTCATCGGTGACAGACCCTGACCAGAGAAGTCAATTGTCACAGACACTGGCCTCATCTTGGTGCCATGGCAATGAGGAGGCATCCTCCCTTTTTTATTTTTAAGAACATTTTCTCAACACTTACTGTCGGCGGTGTATGTAGAAGCCAAGTGCTCAAGCATCACATTCATCATGAAGGCAAACCGAAAGCACAGTGATAAACACACCCCAGGAGCTGATGGAAAAAAACAGCAATACCTTTAGCCTTTGTGTCTGTATGAAGAGGGAGGCAATGCTTGCAGCAGCTCTGAGCCTGACCATCAGTTGTCATCAGAGGCAGTGGGGATGCTCTGCATCAGCCTTCCATTGCCCTACAGCTCAGTGTGGTTGGAGGCAGCCTGCACAGTACACGCCATCCTCACCCTGCAGCCAGTGCTAGAAAACATAAAACAGGGAAACAGAAAATACCAAATATTATTATATTTTTTGCTAATAAGGCAGTGTGCCAGCCAGAGAGATATTCCTCATTTATATGGAAGACTTTTTTTTTCCTGTTTGCTCCAATTCTGAGCCCAGTAACACAATGCAGGCCTGCAGCACAACGAGGAGATTAACTGAGCATGAGGCATTAGAATATTGCAAAGAGGATCAAAAGAGATTTGTGGCTGAAAAGCCACACACCAGAATTACAGTCAGCTGAGAAGCTGGGCAGACAGAAAGTGGGTAAATCGCTTAAATTTAGAGATCTTCTAAAATAAATCCAAACGTTGGGGTATGTGCTGCAGCGTGTCACACCAGCTCTCCCTGTGACATGAGGCTACACATAACACCAGTGTCCTTCAAAATGGAAAACTAGTTTAGTGACATTCAAATATTAACCAGCAAAAAAGCAAAGTCACAGTAAATATGGCCACAGATGTACCAAAACCTGAGTGCCCCGAGGACAGCAACTGACAAAGCAGTAGCCACGCATCATTTGCCAAACAGTGATAAATAACACAGGGAAATAACAGCAGTGGGAGGACACAATCTTCCCATGGCATTCCCTTCTCCAAAGTGAAAACCACTACCCAGGTTCCCAGTGCAAAAGATTTTGAAATAGAATTCAAAATAGGAAATTGCATCTCAATTGAGATAAAAACGTTCTTCACTGCAGCCATAGCCGTAGATCAGCAGGGCAGTGACATGCTAAGACCCTGCTACTCCCAATCCTCTAACAGCTCTGGGTGTTCATATACGTAAAATTGAGAAGTAATGTGTTTCAGAGGATTATCATACCAACATTTGTAATCAGCCTTCAAATTTTCACACTGAGATAAACCATAAAGTAAAGAACAGTAGCGAGTACAAAATGAGGGCGGGTTTTGTACTGTATGGGTCCTAACAGGGATGGAGGAAACTGCTTGCAGTCATGTGCATGGTGCTGCAGTTTGGATTTGTGGCTACAGCAGTGTCAGTATCTCACCAGCAGGCAGGAGGCTGGGACAGGACGGCCAAAGGGCCCCAACCTAATGGTGCCACCAAACTCAAACAGTGCACCAATGAAGCAGGCAGGCAAACAGCCTTCTTTGGAGTGCAGTGGATTTGTAAATGGGAAATGTACCAAAGGTGTCTTAAAAAGAAGTCAGGGAAGACTCTTGCTCATTAGGTTATAGACCGAGGACTGAAGAAGGAGTGTGCTGTGGAAGCACATCCCTCAGGGAGGTGTATGGGTGGCTGGTTCAGAGCTACCGCTGCAGAAGATGGTTTCATTCTCTTAGATTGCCTTATTGGCTGAGATCAAGTCCTGTGTACTTTCTTTCATACACCAGGACTACCTTTTGCAGTGGAAATGTCAAATTGATTCCTTTATAAAGCCACAAAATGTCTTCTACTGACACCAAAGGGGAAAGATAAATATGAAATTCATCCTCAGGAGAGTCTAATTTACTGAGAACTGACATAATGATTACTTTACATAATAAATGTGTAGTTATCTGCAGACATAATCCAGTATCTAAACACCCTATCTCATTTTATATGAGGTTATTGTCCCATATTTGATATCCTTTTCCACTACACCAAGAGGTTTTCAGTTATATGATTTTAAAAGCAGAATTCTTGCACAGAATGAAATTTATGATAGCAGACATTAAGCAGCAAGATAAAAAGTAACATTGGGGACATCAAGTGAAATATACAACAGTACATAGATTAAACAACAAGATACTTTTTGGGGGGGAATGTACATAGGAGCATTACCTATAACCACATGGCAAAGTAGAAAATAAGAAAATTGATTAATCTGTGGTACATGTAGACCCCCTAACTGGGCAGTTTGATTTTAGGAGGAAAAAATGACCTTTAACATTATACAAGTGATTGCTCTTTGGGGAAAAATGTGTCTTGAGGAAATCATGAGTGTGAAAGAGCAATTCAGCTGAAATAACGAGTGGTTAAGGACAGATTGTGGCATGGTTACTCTCTATGGAGAGGTTCAACAGCACGAGTACTTGGCTCAGGAGCCCATTTTTAGGATATGGGCTGGAGTTTTGCTTTTAAATCTCAGTTTACCTGATTTCCAGTTAATTTTATGATATCCAGTTCTACAGCAGATATGAACACTTTGTGAAGTGAGCACTGGGTCAAGACAAACCTGGAATTAAGACCTGAGTTCCTGTGTTAGGAGCTCCTTTGCTGAACCAGGGCTCAAGGATGTCCATTAGGAAGTGTCAGACATCCCGTATCACTATGGGATGGAGGCCCAAGCCTGAACAGAGAAATGCACACAATAATATGTAAAATACAAATATTAACTGATGTCTTTTAAACCCAAGTGTGGTCTTTCACTTAGTTTCAGCACACTGATACATGGTGAAGTTTTCTGATTTGTTAATGTACTTAACATAGGAAAGATAATACAATCTCCAAGAGGCAAGCAGATCACAAAAATTCCAGCAAGGCCATCCAAACCCATGTGGTCTGCTAAAGGCTCCACAGTTCACTGTTGGAAATTTACTCCTGTAAACTGGAATAACTTTTAGTTCTTCTTGGAGCTCTCCTTCCTTCTCCTTCCCCACAAGTCAGAAGTCGTCTCTTTGATGTCTGAATTGAACTCTGTTCGTCCCACATAGTTTCAAGTTCAAGATCCTACTTGTGGGCTGGAAAAAGTTAGTCAAAATCCTGCCTGCTGTCAGAGGCCAAGCCACTGTGTGCAGTTTCCACAGCTAAACTTGTGTCACTTAGCACCAAAAAAGCCTGCATTTAGTGAACGAAAGGAGTCATTCCAGTAGCTCAGCAAAGAACCCAAACACACACAGTCTGACAAATTCTTTTCTGCAAGCATCAGTAGCACAGACAGACAGGCACATTATTTCAAGCCTCAGTTCTCCTGAATCAGAGGGAATGAATTAGAACAAATAGCTCCAGACAAACAAGAATTTATATCTGTCTCATCTGTGAACAACATCACAGAATATCAGTTGAAAAACAGCTTAATTTCTCCAATCTCTGCCACGTATCAGTCCTTAGGTAGCTACTTACAGACTTGCAGAGGTCTCATCCCTGTGGCATGTTGCACACCACAGATTTTGTTCTCAAAACTGTCTTCCAAGCAGAAAATTATATTTTCTCTTTAGTGGTTGGATATCATGTCACACTTTTAAGATACTGGTTTGATTTCCAGGTAATTACACAATTAATTGGAGAATATTCCTCAACATTTTATTAAAGTGAGGAAAGAATTAGAAACACCTCTTTGGAAAGATGCTCATTTGGAAATGATTTTCAAACATCCAGCCCTCCCAGGAAAGGTAGTGAAAGTTTCTCTTCTGTCTCTTTACCAGAGCAGCCTGTGAGACATATTCATAATCTTGGACTGAAATTTGTAAGACAAGTGCTGATATCTATTCAGATTTGATCCACAGCCTTCAAAAGTCCATATAACCCTTTAAATCAACAGATTTCAATACGTTTGGCTCATGCTGCCTTTGGAATATGTTGTCTTTTGTGATATCTTAAAGCTTTGTATGTATGCTTATTGGAAAGTGGAATTGCACTTGGATTTGGTTTCTTCAGCCAGCACTATAACTGCTTTTGCATTTTCATCATGCTTCAAATTTAGTGTAATTACCCAATCTGTGAAAGAAGAAAGGTGCTATAAATTCTCTGCGTTTGACTCTGTATTTCAGGCACTAATAAACGTTTGCATCCCTTTGGATATTATTACATCTTCTTTATTCTTCCTAGTAGAAAATTAATAATCAGATTTTAAGGTTTTTCCCCTTGTCTATGGATTTCATGATGTTAGAAATGTTTACGTAGGCGTGTCAGTTGTTGTAGTGAACTTCCTAATGCAAGCCAGTACAACAGTATCCATAACCTCCGTTCCAAAACACAGAACCCAAAGACTCAGTGTCACTAGAATAGTCACTAGAAGGCTCTCGTTTTCCTCAGCCAGTTTTTGAAGTCTTTTTAAAGCGAGATAAATGAACAAAGCCTGTTCAAGACTTTTTTAATATTTTTTTCCCCTCGTTTTCTTTATATATGCTTCCACCACTCTTGTGCATAGAGCAGACGGAAAATAAATTAGTTCTGACTTAATTCCTGAGGTCTTTGCTACAGAGTAGGCAATATTATAGGTGATAATAAGCATAAGCACCACTTTACACACAGTGTAAAAATATTAGCCTTTTCTGATTTTACCTTGTAAGGAAAGGTGGTAGATTTAAGACCTAATATAGAAAACCAAAATCTATGTGATGCAATGTCACATTTGAGAATTTTGGGGCTCTTATATGCTGTTAAATTACATTTAAAGAATGTTATCAATGAAAGTGCTTACTATATTGTAATTATCACCCCAGTAAACTCACAGTATTTAAAGCAGTGCAGTACTTAAAATTATTACATATACATATTTTTAACTTAATATCCCAGTACACTTTCTAGGCAAATTTAGTCTGTGCAAACTTCTTTTTAGATGCAAGATGCTTTCATCTCATGAAAAAGCCAGAGCCAGCCCCCAAACAGAACAGCTTAGTTTCCTTTTTAAGATCTGAAGTTCTCACGATGTTTAACCGTGATTAAACTGGAAATGATTCTGGAGTAATAGCTTCATTCTGCCTCACAGCCAGGCAGATTTGTAGAGCAAATAATTCAGCTGAGATTGTTGAATATACAGTCAGTCTGAAGAAAGAATTGTTGGCAAACCTTGTAGGTTTTTATGTTTCTTGTATATTTTCAGGAGAATTTTCATTCTGAGGAGAATGAAAGCAAAAATGATACAGAGCTAGATCAGTCTGCTTGATGTTGAAGAAGTGGAGGTACTTATTATAGAAAAGAAAGGCCATGATGAATTAGATAATGTTCTACATGAGATGGAGAAGATGTAAGAAATGGCTGTTTTCTATTTCACAGAGTAGAGGTACAATAGATTCTATATTAGAAAGGAAGAAGTCCATAGTGATAATGAGGTGTCTTTACGTAATGCCTAATTGGATCACAGAAGTTGCTGCCTTCAGAATGGATTCTGAACACCCAGATTTACTGTAATATGCAATATGAGCTCTGGAAGGGATAGCTGGTCTCACGACTTCACACAGGAGCCAAGCGTTGGCAGAGGCTGCAGTGGAGTTGTACGAAGCAGCAGACAATTTTGCATGCTTACAGAGTTTGAGGATTTTGTTCTGTGTTAGATACATAGATGCTATCTCTGATTCACAGCCTCACCAAACTTATTCTGCAAGTTTACCAGGCTTGTTTAAAGTAGTATGAAAAAACAATCTAAATTCTTCTGATTTCCTCATGCTGATACAAAACCTGATTTGGAGGCATATGACTACTCTGCCACTCCTGAGAATTACACTGAGTTCCATCAGCTTTCTTATCAATTACCACTTGTTAAAAAGTTTCATTTTTAATTTTGGTTCTCTATTACATTACATACTCTTCCTGAGGCCATAAATAGAATGGCAAAACAAGTTTTCAAAAACAAAACAAGCAAAAAAAAAAACAAAAAACAAACAAAAAAAACCCCCACAATCCCAAACAGACATCATTTTATAGAGGCTGCTGCTACTGAATTCTGTGAACTGCAACTGATATTTCAACTTTACCATTTAAGCAAGTTTTTTGCGGGAGACAAATGAACTAGATTCAATAAAAATGATTAATTTTGTTCACTGTGCCCCAAAACCTGACCCGAACCCTTTTGTGATGAATCAAAAGCATGCACTTACCACAATAAAAGCTCTGCCAGCTCTGAGCAGCTCTTCCCGTCAGCACAAATCACACGTCAGATTGTGACTCCTCGGTAATTCAACACTGGCTGAAATTATGCAGCACTAGTCCATTTGGGCAAGCTGCTTCCAGTTCTTTGCCTTTTCTGCTGCCTTTGTTACCCTTTTGTAATTCTGTGGAAGAAAGAACGTGATAAAGGTTACCCCAAAGCAATATAATGACAGGAAATCTGACCTACCCCAAATTCAAATTTAAATATAATGCTTCAGGCTCAGCCCTGTATTGGTGGAAGAGAGATAAATATTCATTTACCACTGCTGCAGCCTGGGAGAAGCAGAAAGCTACTGCTCTCATGCTCAGTGAATATTACTTCAGACAGAACTTGCAGCAACTCTGTGTATTAGCACTGGCTCTCAAAGAGCAACTCTAACAACAGGCTCCAGTGGGCCAGCTTAAAAAGTTGACTGGTTTACAGGAAATAATGCCCTCTATGGAAATGCTCATAATGTGAACATTAAGAGTAGTTTTGGACTTCAATCCTATATGATCTAACTGAAAAGAATGTATCATGTTTGCATGGAGAAATCACAGAATGTGGTGATGACAGATGACACCATTACAGACAGCAATACATTTTGATTAAATTTACTCAAGAAAATCAAAATAAAATTGTGCTATGCACTGGTTGTTACTGGTACTGTTAAGAGTTCCTGTGAGTTCGTTCTTGCAGCTCTTTGTTCACTTTCACGATGGGCTAAGCAGCTCAAGGCCATTCAAAGAGCTTCTTGAAACAAAGAGCATCTTATCTGCTTGGTAGAGCTTTCCAAGGTGTTATGCAAATAACACCCTTCCCATTGTCTTATGTCTGTTTGTGTTCAATACGACTCAAAGTGCAAGATACAAAACTGGCTATCAATTCCCTTTCAGTTCCACTTTAGTAGCACTGAATGCCTGCAAGAGAAGTCTAAATTTAACCTTATATAGTAATGGTCAGATAATGAGCTGTTAATTTCACTGATGATTGACAAACCATTTATATTTTCATATGTCCGTTTTTAAGTACAACATTCTGAAAGATGAATATATATATATAAGTCGCTCTGAAAATAATGCCTCCTATTTCCATGGAAACTACAACAGGTACAAAGAGGACAACAACAGTATTTGACAGAGCACATTCTGAGCTATAAAACACTACTACCAGCAGTAGCTGTATGTTTTCAGACTGCCCCTCTGCTGCCATCTACTGCACAGCAACAAAACACAGTACTGGTGGGAAGGTTCATACTGCCATGCCACCAACTCTAACTTCATGGGTCAGTGTAATAAAACAGGAGGCAGTACTTTTGGAGCAGCTCTTGAACGTTTCATACAATTCCAAATACACGTTGAAAAATGTAATTCTTTCTTATCCTTTTTTGGTAGGCCTTTTTTTTCCTTTATGAATTGCGTACCAGTTGTCATGTAGCACAGTTCCAAGAAGTATTAGTCGTGTTAATGTTGTTCCAGCTAATGGGAAGGGATATATGGGAAGGAAATCTCTCTTATTAGGTCAATCAGTGAAGCATCCACTCCACTACAAATATCCTGATGTAAAGTTCACTGGGCATAAAACGAGCTTTGTGCAATTACCACAAAACTAGCAGTATACAATCAGCTTCATCTGTTAATCTGGGTATACTAGAAGTATTATTTCTATTAGCTCTTCCAGATCTACTCACAAGAAGCCCTTCTGTAATTTAGCACATAGAGTGTGACTATTTTGGCTAACATCATGCCAGCACACCTTAATAAAGAACCCTGACGGAATGTTCACTGTAGTATTTCAGGTCTATTACATGAATTCTGTTTTATAAGCATCCTTTCAATTATTTGCATAGTTAATGAAGAATACGAGATGTTCTCATCATTTCCATGAGCCCAGGGTACACGTCCATTCAGGCAATGACAGGCAGCTATTTGGTACCCAGTGTTAAGTCCTTAATTGTTGTATACAACTGCAGAATTACAAAGGTGTTTTGAAAGACTATTACTGAAGGTGAAATAACAAAAACAAGCAAACAAACAACCCCCAGTCAGTTTCTTCGTGGTTAATTCTCACTTCTCATCAGCCACTTGGCTCATACTGCAAATTAGGGGGCTTGATGGGAAAGAAGAGATTGCAAGTCCCAAGAAAGACTTGTAAATTGTTAAAGCAGAAGCCTTTATTGTGAGAAAATGGACACGTCTGCTAAAGGAGCCAGAGATAATTCCCAAGAGGAAAGGGCAGGGCAGCTAATGCTCTAACCAGTGTAGACTTTTCCTTTAAGTTGGTGCTCTTATGTGAAGCTTCATAATGGAGCTCATAAATAAGAAACATCTTTATTACATCAACAGGAAACAATCAACAAAGAAGAAAATATTTATCAAAGGAGAGGTAGCAAATTCTGAGTTTCTCTTCAACATTTAAAATATTCTACAAACAATGTCATACGACCTCTGGAATTGTGTTAACTTTTGAAATATTTACGTTTACAACA
Source organism: Odontophorus gujanensis (assembly GCA_013399175.1). Lineage (NCBI taxonomy): Eukaryota > Metazoa > Chordata > Aves > Galliformes > Odontophoridae > Odontophorus > Odontophorus gujanensis. The sequence continues at coordinate 66,377 of VXAB01000293.1, forward strand.
CCTAAACCTAAGCATTACAGGTGAAATCCTCAGGCTTGTTCAGCTGGCTGCTCTGGTAGCTGTGCCAGCAGCCAGGGCAGAATGCTGCTGTGTACTCTGAGTGTCTATTCTGATATAAAATGATTGCCCTGCATTGCTATTGAGAGTGTTACAGCATGAGTCGTTATGTTCCACTCAAAAAGTGTTCTGTGAATGCACTGCCACCACGGATGCACAATGCTGGAGCAATATGCCAGGCCTGCAATCACAGAAAGCTCTTTCATTTTAACCACTGGAATTTGGCACATGCTTACGAATTCAGTCCCAAGTTGTAGAACTTTTGCAAGACTTTATTTCAAAGCCAGCTATTCCATTTAAAAAAAATAAAATAAAAGGTGGAAGAAAAGCTGCCTTCACCACTGCTTATCATACTGCTGTGGTTATACTTATCAAATATAGACAAGTGGGCACCAGTCCCTGCTGCCCTCGTTCTACCAATACCTGAGTTCAGCAGGTAAAGCCATGGAGCTGGGCTGAAGCAGAGGCAGAGTACAAACACAGGGACCACTGTCAGAGAACAGCTCGAGATGGAGCCACAGTGATCACACACAGAGCTGTGTTCTGATTGGAAGTGTTTAATTCATTCAACTATGGCAATGGGCAAGATGAAGCCATTGCATTTTTGCATTTTGCTAAACAGTGTTTCTCTGGATTTGGTAGAACTTCTCACAAGTTTTAACTTCTCATGTACTAGGGAAAAAGAAAAGGGACGAGAGAGGCAAGAGAGAGAAGAAGGAAGGCAAGAGGAGGCAGGAAACGGGGAAAAGTGGGGGAAGGAAAAAGAGAAGTCTGCAGACCGAGTGCAGTCTGGATCACCACGTCCCAGCGGGTGCCATTCCCGCAGAGCCCAGCAGAGGACAGGCCGCACACAGCAAACCTCCGATTCCCAGCCTGAAAATCCCTCCTTTAGGGCGGAGTGTTACCGTGAGAGATAACAAAATGAAGGGCTTTGGTGCTTCATATGCCTTGGTTGCACAAAAGGAAAACTCATCCCCGTCCAGCACCAGCTTCTTATAGAAACTGCACGTTTCCCAACACAGCAGCTGTGCTCCAAATGGAGTGCTGGCATCCCATGGGGTGGCTCTGGGCTTCACACCTCCGAGGCTGACAATGACAATCCCACCACCACTTGCAGGCTTCTGCAAGTATCTCATGGTTTTCTTCAGTGCTCAGAGATGGCGCTTTGTACTTGGTAGATGCCACTGAAAGCTGCCATGGACGACTGGGAAGGCACACTGATTTCAGTTGCATGCCTGCACTTGGGACTGTGCTGGTACCATCCGCACCATTCCTCTGTAACTTGGGGCTGGTTTTCCCCAGCTATTTCAGTAAGCATTGAACATTAATGTCAAGAATTCTGGGTAGACATAGAAAAGATGCAAGACTAAAGAGAAGAAAGCGTCCTGTAACAAGGAGGGAGCCTTCAGAAAACAACAGGTGTTTAACAGGGCCCTACTGTAAGACTTATTGTAAGACTGGTACTGAAACACCACAGTGAAGGCTGCAGAATAAAAAGCTGAATACAAAACTCAGAAAAACTGGAAGTATTTACTGCAAGTGCATCCTCCCTTAAATGTTTTTAAGAAGTCCAATGGGAATATGTTTCTCTATCTGCTAGTAAAGTTCATTTCCATTAGTATATCTGGTCTGGAGCAACGATGCAAATTAATAAGCACTGGAATATGCAGGAGAGAAAAACATGGCAGGAACATTCCAGCCCAGCACAAGCATACAACTGTGCCCTGCAGCACTAATTCACAATCAGGAGAAGATAGTGAAAAGAAAAAGCTGTTGGGCACCAGCTGAAGGAGGCCCCACGTCACTGCTCTAAGCCTTATTAAATCCATCATCAGCTCCTGAGCACATGAAAGGCCAACATTGCTGCAGCACCAGTTTCCCACCTATTTTTATGTTTTTCCCATTTCTTCCATTGCACACTTACGTACCATTGCTGGTGTGGAAGTTCTGAGCAGGTAGGACTCCCTACCTCTCTAAACTCCTGAGAGGAGGAAATTATCTTTCAGGCAGAGTGAAGTTTTGTCCTGGTACTTAAAATGCAGACACAGACCCAAGTACGCCTTGAGAGAAGACTCCACAAAATCCCAAATCCGTGAACATCTCTGTTTTCCTGGGAAAACAATGGGAGAGCAGGAATTGAAGAGCTGCAGCAGATCCCATTCAGATGCCAGTGCACCATGGCATTGACATCCTGCACCATGCTCTTCTCTTATGTGAAGTCTGCTCTCTATTAACTGGAACTCAGAAGTGGTGAAAACAAGATGAACTTGCTACTTTCATTTTTATTTCAGTAAGTGAAAGCAATTAAATATCCATATCATCAAGTAGCTGATGTAGCACAACATTTACAAAGTTACAGATGACCACTTCTGTAGGAAAATATGCAGAGAAGAACAAACTCTTCTAGGGGTTTTCTTACAGACCAATATTTTTTCATAGTTACAGATTTCATATTCTAGTTAGTTGTAATAAGTTGTCATGGTTCAGTTAAAACTGTGATTATTTATGCTATGCAGTAGCTGCAGCTCTAATTTTCATAATGCAGTTGTAGTCGTGTTTTCATAGTCTTCTTGCTATTGTGATATTTCTATGTTTCATTACACATTATCTTATATACACTACCAAGTTCAATAAAACAGTTATTCCTACATTTCAGGTGTCTGAGAGAAAGTACCTGGTGAGTTAAGACAGATGGACACATGCTTAAACACTTAAAATACTCCTGCTTCACTACATTTCATTGTATGTCTAATCTTTTCTATTTAATAGTAACTGTTCTAACCAAAAGTATTTCATAATCATTATGCCCAGCTTATAGCAAAGAAGTGAGAGATTAATCTAGTTAATTAATTATTAAAGAATACATTAAATGGATTTTTCTCTCCTTTTTGATATCTTCTTCTAGAAGCAGGGGGGTTGGACTCAATGATCTCTAGAGCTCCCTTCCAAGTCCTGCAATTCTGTGATTCTGAAAAGTGATGTAAGGTGACTGAATGCATATCTTACCCAGATGTCCAGGAGCTTCCTTATAACATTTGTTTCAAATTAGAAATAGAAGCCTACTGGTTCTGAAATAGAACAAAAATCACTGTGAGCAACAAGTGCATGTTTACAGTGCATTTCAGTACACCTGGCTTTTTATTCAGATTCTGCCTTTTGCAGTGAGTCAATTATGGGAACTATTTCATTGAAGTTAAATAACAGAAAAAAGATGAGTGAATTACTAGTCTTCCAGTCTGTAAGTAAACGTTTGACTAAGTAGACTACAACAGAAGGAAGATGCCTGATTTCTGGCACGGATATAACATACTTCCTTCTCCTTCCCTGCCATGAGCTCCTTCATACTCCTGTAACTCTTTCTCGGAAATGTTCTGCTTCCCCTTCCATAGCCACTTGGTCCACTCCCACAACAAGTTCAAATCCCATCCTGTCCTATCTATCTTTTCTGTGTTGCTGGCCAGGCAAGGGGTGACACAGCATAGATGGTCCAGAGTTATCAGCGTGTTAATGACTAAGCACATGCTGATTGGCTAATTAAAGGCTGCCAAAAAGGATGGGTAATGGTTGAGTTCTGCTTGCCTTCTCCTCAGGGAGGGCATTAGTAATCTCCTTTTCTACACAGTCACTGTTTTTCCATAGAACTCACAGTAACACAGTGTCTTCAAAACCTTTGTATCCATCATGTTTGGGTTTTATTATTTTTTATATTTTCCTCAGGTTTTCCAATGTGTTGAAAACTACTGGTGGAAAGGAGAAAGCCAAAGGGCAGCTGACAGGTAGATCAATGTGTGCCTTTTTTGAAAGAGACACATTCTTAGGTTACTTGATTTTGGGGGCCTGACTCATGATCTTTGAATAGCCAGTGTTGGGAATACTGTTCACTATTGGCAGGCACAGCGGGTAGAATGACACAAATCCCAAAGATAATATTAAAATGCCATAAAGTTCAGTAAGATGTGTGTTTCATTTTTAACTCTTCTTTGGTTTTGCTGATGCTAATGTGCTGTATATTTTAAAATCAGTTTTGCAAAATAATTTTTTGGGGAAATACTTCTACCTGGTTACTTACTTTTCACTTATTACTTACTTCTGTTGTCTACTTCTGTAGCCAGCATTCTCCTTAGATGCCACTATGAAAGTCAGAAAAAGAAAACACATTTCTATATGGCACTGTTAAAGAAATTGAGTGCTTTAATATCTTCAGATCAAATGCTATTCCTTAAGCTCTCTCCAAATTCTAGCAGGTTCATAGGAAACAGACAGCAACAACAAAAGATGAAGACAAAATTATTCTGCTAACAACCTACAGGTATTCAAAGAGTGTTGATATGAAGTACATATCATGAGGGAACTACTGGAAAAATCTTACTTAGGATTGTGCAGCTGCTGCTGAGTTCCAGGGCCCTGTTGGTGCCTCAGTTGGGTAGTCCCCCTGTCACCTCTCCAACTGCCATTGCTATCTTCCAAATAGTGAGCAGCCATGGTGCTAAGGTTTGCCACCACACATCACCATGGTGGCTGAGAGAAATGTCTGCTCTTGCTCAGAGCTCAGCGGTGTTTTCACACATAAAAAATAAAGGATTTTGGTCCTTCAGTCATAAGCAAAGACCAGGTTGAGGGGAAAAGGGTGGCCTTTTTTGGCAGAATCGTTACACAAGATTGACAAAAAATCATGCATTTGTTCACAACAAGCCATAGTCAGCGAAAAACCTTGAAGGAGGAGATGGAGGCCAGATACTGCACCAGGCAAGCTGCTGCAGGGCACAAAGAGGAGACCTGGTGCAAGGGGCATTTCTAATCATCCACTTCTCTTGTCCCTTCTCCAACACTATCAGTGGCTCCCAGCCAATCTGCCAGAGCATTTAATGATCCTGATTTTAATGACTGCGTCAGTGATCCTACCTGTTTATTGATGGATCATCATTCTCCTTGGAACTGTATCTAGTGTGAAACTTGGCACTATACCAAGGTTTCCACTCAGATTCCCTTTTATTTTCAGCTCTTTAGTCATTCTTATTAATATATTTTTTATGACTTTCACTGTTATAATATATTAACACCACAGCCCAAAATAAAGAACCAACCAAAACCTCACAGCTAGTCTGAAAATGGGTTAGTGACTTTCAAGATCCTTGTTGCGAATCATCCTATCCACCATTCATAAAGATTTTTTTCCAGCACCTGTAATGCACTGGCCTCTTTGAAGTACAAGAATACTAAGAGTCGGTTTAAAATTGTATGTTAGGGACATGGCTTTGCAAACTCGGATTTCTCCTGACTTCTAGTTCCAGTAAACCATGAGTTCATGCATATTATCATGTACTGAGAGCAGTTGCACAAATATCTTCTGTGAAAACAAATGCTCAGGTTGTAAGCAGTAAAAAATGCCTGCTTTACACATAGATTTGACTGAAATGAGAACATCAGGGTTAGACCCTAAAGCCATAGCCTGGAATGTGTGAGGGTGAAACATTTATTGCTCACATCAGCTTGACACGAACAGTTTCAATACACAATCAATTTCAATTGAACACTCAAAATTTACGTTGCTGGTCATGAGCTGAATATTATGCTCAGTTCTGAGCCATGAAGTGAATTTTCATGCCCTGGAAGGGTAATACAAAGTAATGCAAATGACCAGGCAGAAAATGAGCTCTTGGATTGTTCTAATCCACATCTTTCTATGCGGTAACATTCTTCCTATATGAACATATGCAAAAAAATCCCTGTGCTTGCCACACTTTCAGGTGTGCTCACAATGAAAAAGAAACAAAGGAAAAGTTATCAGTGAAAACCTGACAATATGGTTCTAACTTAGATAGGCAAACTCTGGCATTTTGCATGAAATTCCAGGATTTGTGTTTGTTCTAACATATAGACCCCCAACCCCCCAGATGGAAATGAAATTCTTTTTTTTTTTGTTTTTGTTTTTGCTAGCAGCTTGTCCAGTGTCATCTATGTTAATGTAAGATTTTATAAGCCATGACCTGTAATTATTCAATCCTGTCCAGATGTATCTTGCACAGAAAGCATATTAAAACCATAATTTAAAAAATACAGGTGGGATGTAGAAAACTTACAGATGCTTGAGTAGAAAGTAGAAAAAAACACTCTATCACTTCAGATGGCATAATACAGAGGTATCCTGAACTGAAATTAAATAAAATAGGATTTAGAAAATGAATATTTAGTGATTTAAAAGTTTAATGTCTTTTACAACTTGCAGAAATAATGGAAAAAGCAAGCCCAACTATTTCTGTGTAATATTAGAGTTAAGTAGCTAATGACATTCCTTAAAAATACCTTTGCTACTAAAGGTCTCACAGTATCTAATTTGCTGCCTGGGATTTTGCTGACAAGGCAGACTTACTTTACTTAATAAGTGTCCACACACTTCAGTAATAAATTTTGATACTTAAGGGGTCAAATGGTTAGCACTTACTTGTAGTCATACGTGCACTAAGTTTTTATTCCTGTTTATCTAGTACCTATCAGAAAAATCTATTAAAGTTTTCTGAAACATGAACTGCTTCATACACTTAAACTGTAGAACAGCATAGATTCCTAATGTTTGCAGCATATTTATTATGTATTTTTTTCCTTCCTGCTAACAGAGATCCCTCAGAATTTTCCTTTAGATAGTACAAACTTTCAGTCAAAACAGTGACAGAATACTGAAGCAAATTTAAAGAGAGCTCCGCCTCAATTCATAGTGCAGCTAAGTGGTTGATGTATATTTAAGAATGATAGTACTGTCTTCCAGCACTGCTGCCCATAGTACTTGGAAATATATCCTTTCAGTATGTGAAGACATATCCTCTATGAAGCCACCAGATAAATCAGTTCACCCTTGGCTGTAACTAAATGCTGTCTAGTGACTTGTGATCGACAGGGCTTTAACCTCTGACAGCTAGATTCATTGTTGGGACAACAACCAATCGTCGGTTTTGACGACATGAGCCTAATCAAAGTTGGAGTATAAAAGCCCCCTTGGCATATATAAGGCACACCAGTGTGGCAAGCTGTCTCTCAGATTGCATTTGCTTTCACGGATCTATTTAGAACTGAAAGAAAAAGGGAAAGAGGGAGAAGAAAAAAAAAAAAAAGGGAAAAAGCTGCAGTGACCGTATGATCATGCAAAAGCTAGCAGTCTATGTTTATATTTACCTGTTCATGCAGATTTCAGTTGATCCAGTGGCTCTTGATGGCAGTAGTCAGCCCACAGAGAACGCAGAAAAAGACGGACTGTGCAATGCTTGTACGTGGAGACAGAATACAAAATCCTCCAGAATAGAAGCCATAAAAATTCAAATCCTCAGCAAACTGCGCCTGGAACAAGCACCTAACATTAGCAGGGACATTATCAAACAACTTTTACCCAAAGCTCCTCCACTGCAGGAACTAATTGATCAGTATGACGTCCAGAGAGACGACAGTAGCGATGGCTCTTTGGAAGACGATGACTATCATGCCACAACTGAAACGATTATCACAATGCCTACGGAGTGTAAGTAATAACCCTGCTGCTTTCATCTCGCACCGCTCCTCCGAGAGAGTTGTCTCCGTGCTGTAGAGCCACACAACTCCTTCTCAGGCTCTCCCAACAGGCTGCTGGCTGGAGTCTGCCGGAGGGAGGGAGGAGAGCGTATTTCTAAAGAATTTGAGTCAGGTTCAAGTGACCGTGTTGCAAGCCTTTGTCTTACTGTTCATTTTTTCAGCTCCTTAGAATGCGTGTGCTCTGTAGCACACTTAGGATTTGCCAGTTGCTTTAAAAAGTAAAAGGAGATCTGCAGTTCAGTCGGCTCTGTTATTCACAGCGTTCAGGGCATTCCCTATTGCAGATAGAAAGTGCAGCTAACAAGATAACTATATTTTTCTGCATGGCATTCCACCTGCTAATGTGTTTAAGAGCAATAGAAATGAGCAGAAAAATTGCTTAGAGTAGGAGAACTACTTAACTACTGCATGTTACAGCAAGTGCAAGCATAGAGTTAAATTCTTGCTTCTTTGCTGATCCTGTAAACTAGCACCACCCACCTCTGAGTTAAAACTATATATTTAAAGCAAATCTATGCGTAACAGATTTAAATGTTAAAATGTCCACGTTATAGCAATCAGCTCCAGTAGTAGTGCCAAGAAAGAATGAAGGCATTTACTGAATGAGCAGATTCTAAGTTATCTTCTAAGTGCTAAACATCTGCTATGGCTCCTATCAAGTATCTTTTGCACAGCTAATACTATAGTATCTTATGTTCTTCATCAGCTAAAGTATTTGGCTGTGGCAGCTGTTTTTTAAAATAACACTTAAGAATATGATGTCAAAAAGGAAAAAGATGTCAGGACATATAAGGCAGGTTAGCAGTTACAGATATCATTGCAACACATGTACTAGAATACTATCTGCTCCTGTAGCCAACTAAAATAGATGAAAAATGAACTTTATCTGTAACCTTTTTCAACTTTAATTAGATGCATACTTAATGGCAATACATTACTGCAGCCTTATCGTGAACTGTCAGCAGTTTTATTCTAGTCTATTATGTCCAAGATTTCAGAACTATTTTAATTAAACCTCTATAAAAGTCATTATGCTTTACTGCTCTATCTCCTTCTTTTTATAAAAAGCCTTTGAACTACTATAAATATGCTAGAGAGGCAGTTATCTTAAGTGATCTGATTTATGAGTGTCAAAGATCCGTACCATTTAAGATGAGCATTATCTGTTTTATCCTGGCAGAGCAACACTATCATGACTAGGTAGGACAGCTGCATTATAGGCTACAGGAAAGAGGAATGCAGGACTGCACGTGACCTTCCTATAATAATGTTGAAATGAAAACAAGTCTTTATATTAGCACTTCTAATTTTCTCTCTGCTCAGAAAAGACAATGAAGTGTTCAGATGGTTTCACAGTGCACAGCACCCTAAGATTATTTAGTAAACTAGAAATTCCTAGAGGTGACATAAACGTTGAGTCAGCTCATGCTAAGTTACTGTTGCTTTACGAAGGTCCTCAGATGAACAGCAGAAGTGGGCTTGCAGTAGCCACTGTGAAGTGGCACTGGCTGTGCACTATCCTCTGGCAAATTTTGCCTGGGAAAGAGACTTTTCTGCAGCTACATGGGTCAGCCCACAGTGCTGGCGTGATGGTCAGATCCTGAGGACCACAGGGGTGCCCTCCTCAGTGCTTTTCTTCTCTTGCCTATCATTCCTGAATTTCTGCCTGTGCACATCACTCACTCTGCATAGCCTACAGAGTGCAAGGGATCAGCTACAGTTACTAAGAGAACACTTAGCCAAATCTTCTTTTAGCCTGCTTACAAAACAGCCATCAATTCCTTGCCACATTATGGTACTTTTAGGGGACAGCATAATGATTATATTTGTTGGAGAATGCAAAGTGCAGAAATTGAATGATATTGCATCCATTTTGGGACCAGTACAGTTTATATAATATTGTAAGACATCCTACATGATCTGGAAAAAAATTGGGTTGATATATGCATATTTCTTTTTGTTCCCTGTTCAGTAATTTGTTCTTTCCATTCATTTATAGCTGATTTTCTTGTACAAATGGAGGGAAAACCAAAATGTTGCTTCTTTAAATTTAGTTCTAAAATACAATATAACAAAGTAGTAAAGGCACAATTATGGATATACTTGAGGCAAGTCCAAAAACCTACAACAGTGTTTGTGCAGATCCTGAGACTTATTAAACCCATGAAAGACGGTACAAGATATACTGGAATTCGATCTTTGAAACTTGACATGAACCCAGGCACTGGTATTTGGCAGAGTATTGATGTGAAGACAGTATTGCAAAATTGGCTCAAACAGCCTGAATCCAATTTAGGCATCGAAATAAAAGCTTTTGATGAGAATGGACGAGATCTTGCCGTAACATTCCCAGGACCAGGTGAAGATGGATTGGTAAGTTTATTAGAAAAATCCCATTTAAATATCTTGGGGTTTTTTGTTTGTTTGTTTAATTGGAAGGTGTTTGAGTTGTGTTTTAAGGATAAAAATGGAAATATTGTTTAGGAAATGGAAGATAAAGTTTCTGTACACCCAATTCCTTCACTCACTGTTCTCAATTAATGGCAAAATCACTTTGCATTTTTTGCTTCCATTTTCCTGTTTGAAAATTTAAGATGAATTGCATTACATTGGGGTCAAGTTGTGAGGTATTGATTGGAAAATATTTTGGTACTTAACAATGGATGGTACTATCAAAGTAACAGTATTTCCAAACTTGAGAGTGAATATTGCTTAATGCAAAGTTATTTTGCATGAAGTAAATAAAAGCAATTCAGCTCTTTCTCTGATGAGGAATTTGCCTAAGTGTTGAAAAGATTTTTCATTCAACACATAGAAGAGTTTCTCTCTATTCTGTATGCAGATATATTTTCAATTGATGACAACGAAAATTATCTATGTTTATGAATCCTGAATCATGTATCTTTCAGTATGTGGCAGAATTAATAATTTCTCCTACTAGAAATGTTTCAGTACATAAATTCTGCTTGATTCAATAAGTGCATCATAATGATGAGAAAGAACATAAAATACCTTGTGGTTTCCTTCTGTAAGATGAGTGTAATAAATCTAAAGTGTACCAGTTGAACTACAGCATTTTCCTTGCTGCTTCCCCAAATTACTAGTCAGCTACAACCACAGCTGAAATTACTTGCTTGAACTTACTTAGCTGAAACAACCAAGAAATTTCTGCTTCTGAATAGTGTACCAAGAGCATAATTTTGCTTTTGCAGCTACTCAATAGGTAATTCTGTTTATGTAGCTGGGAGACGTTTAACTTCATATCAGTGTAATGCAGTGAAAAGAATTGAGAGGAAAAGCACATCTTAATTGTAGACCCATCGCAGATGTGAGTTTCCCATAGTTGAAAGAGGCCACTTACATATTGTTAGTGGTCACGACACCTCCACCCATTCGAACACTCAACAAAGTGTTTTCACACATGTGGATAAGCCAAGGTTCTCCCAGAGCCATTATCATCGTCTGTAAAAACAAATTGAATCAAGAGCAGCACAGGGTTAGATGCTCTGCAGCCCATGGCAGAGGAAATGTACCTTCTCATTCCTCCAGCTCTTCTCCAACTGCTTTCTGTAGTGGGATGTTCCTCTTCATTAAGCCTCCCTCCATAGTGTTTACATTTGGAGGGAGCTCTTCCAGCAGCTGGACACTGTGCAGCCCTAAAGGTGTGTGTCTTGAAAGGAACCAACCTGAGTAGCAGTTAGCTGGGCTGTTACTTATTTCTGAGGCACCAGCCTGGTTAGTGCCAAACAGGCACACTGTGCTGAAATTGACATGGAGCAGAGGAAACTTTGGGAACTTTTTCAAACTCATGATTACAAAGGTTGCAATTTCCTTCTATTCTTAGTTAAGGACTGTGCAAAGACACCTTCAGTAGAAAGCATGTGGCTCAGAGATTTGCCCAAAGTACTTTCCGGGCCATAAGGCTCTCTTAGCAGTCAAAATATCAGCTGTCCCTCCAAAGTCAGTGCAGCAAATCCAGCCCTCTAGCTGAGTAAAAGTTCTTACTGTAGTATTAAGGTAAACAACAGCTAAAGTAAAAACCCAGGGTGCTCATGATTTCTGAAACTTTCTTTTATCAGTTAATAAGAAATGGTGCTAGCACTGAGATGATGGTATTTCAGAAACTAACACTACTTGCAGAGAAGCAGCAGGGAAATGCTGGTCTTTAGAATGAAGAGGAGAAATAACCTCTGAGCAGGGAACAAATGTAGCAGACTTGGATGAGGAAAAAGGTGCTCAGAAATGCAGAACTTCAAAAATGTTTGCACATGTTATTTGAGAATATTAATTTGATATGTTCGTGTCAGAGATATCTATTTGCATGTTTTTTTTCTCAAATTACATATGCCTACCTTGTTAATACTTCCGATTCCTTTTCCTCCTCTCTCAGAACCCATTTTTAGAGGTCAGAGTTACAGACACACCAAAACGATCCCGCAGAGATTTTGGCCTTGACTGTGATGAGCACTCAACGGAATCTCGATGTTGTCGCTACCCACTGACAGTGGATTTTGAAGCTTTTGGATGGGACTGGATTATAGCACCTAAAAGATACAAAGCCAATTACTGCTCTGGAGAATGCGAATTTGTATTTCTACAGAAGTACCCACACACTCACCTGGTGCACCAAGCAAATCCAAGAGGCTCAGCAGGCCCTTGCTGCACACCCACCAAGATGTCCCCTATAAATATGCTGTATTTCAATGGAAAAGAACAAATAATATATGGAAAGATACCAGCCATGGTTGTAGACCGTTGCGGGTGCTCATGAGACCGTCGTGAGATCCACCGCTTCATGAATTGTGGAAGCCACCAAAAAAAGCTAAATCCCCTCATCCATCTTTGAAACTGTGAAATTACGTACACTAGGCATTGCCAATATCCATACACTGTACGATCGTACAGACCACAGTAAGCACAACATGAGCTGCAGAATGTGAACTAAAAGACAATAGAATTACCTAAGGACTGGCTTTGAAAGAGTGGACAAAGAAGCTACAATCAAAATCACCGGATTTAACAGATGAGTTTTTTACCTTGTGAGGGAATCAATATTCAGTCATTCATACACAAATGTATATACAGTTTTCAACATATGTTGGTAATCAAAAGTAAGCTCCTTCTCATCTGAGGACAGAAGGAGTGGGCTCTAAAATCAACCTCTTCACAGCTTCACTTAATATTGTATTTACAGAAAAACATATACTGGTAACGTATACACCACTACACAATGCCACCAGAATCATCCTTGAACACTTGAATATTTAGTGCAGAGTTGTGAAATGCATTGAGATTCCACATAAATGGACAAATCCTGAAGTTAGGGATGGTATAGTGTATTTAGCGTGTTTCCATTCCTTTTTTTCATTAGTATGTTAGTAATCAATGGCAATGGTGCTACGTAAGCAGGCTGAGTAAATAGAAAGATAGTTATCTAAGTGAAAGAATATAGAGTAATAATGAATTTGCCCTATCCTCAGGTACACTATTCAACATTCGCAAGAAATAGATATTTTTTAAAGGAAGGTGAACAGTTTTCTAAACGTAGTGAAACAAAAGGCAGCACGGAAGTCTAACATTCAAACCATAATCCCATATTGTAATCTGCCTTTGCAACATTACCGTTTGCACTATGATAAGCCAATGCAAATAGTTGGTTGCTACAGATACTGTTAAAAAACCACTTTGATATAACTGACTTGTGTAATATGTATGCATCAATATTTTGTAAATAAATGTTTATTTTTTAATCACTGTTGGTCTATGTTCATTACAAGAAAAGAGTGATGTTAATCTGTACTTTAATAAACAAAAACCAGTATTCTCTTCATAATATAATTTCCTGGTTTTTAACACTGATATGAAGGGAGCAGTGCAACAAAGTAAACCATACGTAGACAATTATACCACATTTTATGTTTGTTTTGTTTTTTAATTGGCATGAGCCAACTGTGGATAAATGATGAACGCTGAATGCTTATAGGATTTCTTTAGGTTACTGTTTTTCTGGTCATTTTGATCTACATCTGATTTTACATACTTTTAATGTTACATCCATAAGTAATGGCACCACAGAATACTGCTATTAAACGCCTTCTATTAATTTTTACATTTTGCAGCAAACTATTATCTTCATCTGAGCAAACACAGTAAACCACCCATTGCAGCACTTACAGCAGCAGCACCTCTGCACATGGCTGCTGTCTGTGCATGGCTGCAATAAAGACATGCAGCAAAGAAGCACTCACAGAACCACTTCTGCCACACTGCAGCTGCTATCCTCTGTGATCTGCCCCTGGGAGCGATCTGACCATAATGCTCCCTTGAAATATACATGTTTCCTGTCTTGAGTCAATGAAATTAGATGTTAACAAGCTCTGGAAATGCTAAAGCTCCAGTTCTATCTCCTGCTTAATGCATTAAAAAAAACAAAAACCCTGACAAGATCCAAAGAAATAAATTAGGATATGGGCCAGTTTATGGATTTGGATAGGCATGAAGTACTGCTCTGTTCTCTCTTAGCTATTAATAAGTAATCACAAAAGGACTTACATCGCCAGCATCTCCTGAAGCAAGCTTGTGTGAAAACCAATAGATAAAGGGAGGCATACAGTATGTTCAGCACTGAGCAACTATGAAGCAAAATTGCAGTGGGTATTCTACAGTCCATTGTCTGGTACTCCAGAAGTTCAGACAGTGAGAAGCCTGGAAGGCATCTGTAGGTCAGGTGAAAAGGTGGGCAAAGAGCTTTGCAGCAATCTGAGTGTAAATCTGTCTGACACTCGCCAGTCTTGACTGCTGAAGCTCATTGTGAAGCTACAGGAGAGACTTCATTCTCTTCAGAAGTGGACACAATTCACCTTGTGTGTGTATTTTCAAAATGGCACGGCTTCCAGGGAAAATAAAACAGCTCATGAGTCAACCTGTAACATGTCAGTTCGTAACCTAAAGGCCATCTCTTGTCACACTCTCTAAATCTAATTATGTATCCAAACAGCTCCCACACAGAAATATCTTTCACTAGAAGTAAAGACCAAATGTAATTTCCTAACTGTTGCTTTTCTATTATATTTGTCATACTGCATTTCACCCTTAGAAGCAAAGGTGCTTTAAGTGCTGAAAGGATTGAGCCCAGATGAATATTAGCTGAGGAAATGTAAAGAGGGGTAAGCTGTAGCCCAGTCCTGTCTCCTGTTACTCTCAACAAGTGCCACATGACCTTTGTGAGATCTGGTTGGATGGGAAAGCATAATAACACTCTTTTTGTGGTGGGGAATGCCATATATGTTCTGTGTTTCATTAGTAAAACTAACAAGAGCCCCTGAAGACATGTAATGGTATGAGAAGATGATCCTGGAAGGCATTAAGGAGGCATTACTTGACAGACAGTTCCACAGAACTGTTTGCTCATAGCAAACCTGTCATGAATGAAGGATGTTTGGCTTCTACGTATTCCAATACAAAAACTGAGATTTAATGGAACGAGATGATTTCATGAGAGGTAGCAAAGACTATAAGAGATTTTATATTCCTCAGTTCAGGAGATTACCAAGAGACATTTGCTAACCTTTGATTTCCTCCACCATAAACATACCTGTGTTAAAAATTCTGAAGGAGGTATGTTCTTCAACAAGTCCAAGAGGTGTTCCAAGGCAAATCTACCTCAACCAGGTGTACCAGCAGCCTGAACACGTGACATTACACAACACAGTCAGGATCCTGCTTACAGCTTGCAGTTAAGATCATTTCATCTGTGGGCTTTTCCCACCCTGAAGTAATGCTCATCCAAACAGCACGCACAGCAGCACGCAGAGCATAGGCTCCGTTTGCACTGCAGCACGTGCACCTTTGAATGAGAAGCTTCTCCTGCCTTTGGCCAAGCGACGAGCCTCTCTCCCACCAGCACATTCGTCACCATTTTTCATGTCGTTATCCGTCAAGTTTGGCCCTGCTGACATATGAACCCGCCAAACCGAACACCTGGCTGTCACGCATTATAGCATCAGGTTGCAGCGCGGCGCCAGGTGGTCCCACGTCAGGCAGATGCCTGCAGGCTGAGGTCAGCTGCCTACTGTATGCTGCAGCCCGGCGGCACTGTCATGTGGGCAGCGCAGCGAGGTGCTGGGGGAAGAGCTTTCTTCTTGGCTGTAGTTGGCACCGACCGTGGTAGGCAGGAGCTCCACCTCGCCCATCGGTTTCTGGCACATTGCTCACCACCAGGACAGCATCTAAAATACCCTTCCTGCTTGGAGTACTTTGGAAACGTGACGCTTCAAGAATCGCACCAACTCAAATCCTATAAATCAGCTCCTTCTTATGAGTCTTTAAGAGCCTTTCTCACTTGTGATAATTCATATATAGTAATGTTTTCAATGCATTGATTTTTATGCTGGATTTATGTTGCTGCCTGTAAGTCAATGGCGCAAAACCTATTTAGCGGCTTGTGGGCACATCCTCTCTCAGAATCAGAGTATTAATCTGTGGGTACCAGGCTTCATGTGCAGCTCATCAGACACCAAGAAAGAAGCAGAGGAACCTCCAGCATTCCAGCAACGGCCTCTGCATGGCCAGAGGCACCAACCAGCAAGGCTACACCAACCAACTCTAGCATAATTTCCATTTCTGTACTGACAGCTTATTTCATTTTTCCCACACCTTAGCAAAACCAAAGTGTTATCAAAGCATCCTTGCAGATATATCTTCTGCTTTCTAAAAGGATCTTACCCCCCTGGTTCCCACACCACTTCTCTGCTTTCCTTATCAAGCCATCCTAATGCAAAGCCAAGCTCTAGTTGACACACAACGATAATCCCCTTAGAGCTTATCATCATCTGCCATCAACATTTTACTTTTTTTTAACTCCTTTGTTCATGGAAAAAAAAATAAAATCACAGTACAATTTTAAAAATTCAACCACATTAAGACAAAAATCAAACACACAAATTCTCAGGTTCCAGGGAAAAAAAGTATCCAAAAAAAGCCCTAATTTTCACTGTGTTATTTTCACCAAAAAATTCAGAATGGATTCAACTACCAAATTTTTTTGAAAGGAGGGACGAGAGGAGAGTAGAGTTAAAAATAAAAAAGTGAAGAGATCTTTTACTGAAAAATGTACCTAAAATATTAAGGTATGTAATGGTTACAGAGGCAATACAGGGAAGTATGAAAGATGCTTAATGATTTTTCTTACACATTCTTTCATCATATGTAATCGGCAAGAAGTAACAATTTATTTTTTTTTTAATCTCAAAGCACAGATTTTAGGCAGCACAGTATTGGCCTGCTAATGGACCCTAGGCAGCCCTGTGCCCTCTTTGTGTCTTCAGTGACTGGCACCTTACCGTTACTCCATGTGTTAAGACTGCTGGCCTTCACAAAGATGCTGCCTAAATCTCTCACTGTTCATGGATTTCCACTCCTTTAAGTCTCCACTGCTATAAGCCTCCCACTTGTACAGGAAGTAATCTGACTAAATCTATGCCAAACTGTTATTGTCATATAATCATATACAACAGTCCTTTTTTTTTTTTTTTTTTT
>VXAB01000293.1:83562-226650 GCA_013399175.1 Odontophorus gujanensis
TACAGTGGATCTCAAAGTAAATTAAGTCTACAGAAGGTACAGCACAGTCCTTAGTATCTGCTGTTTGTATTAGATATGACTAAACTTCAGATCTTTGGCTGAAAAAATAACCAAAAATTGGTTCCACGAATTTATTTTGACTATGATTCAGCAGGAGTTTAGTTAGAACCAAATGTGATTACTCGGTTTTGGCTATGCAGCCTTCACGAGACTTTCCCAGATCAGCTCCCACGGACCCTAATGCTGATTCAGAGGTCAATTGTTCCTTGGCAACATTGCCACGGGCCTTGGTCAGAGATTTAGCAACATCTTCTCTATGGGCAAAACACCAATGTGTCACACGCACACAGCTTTCTTATATCATAATTTTAAAATTACAGAATCATAAAATCATCTGAGTTGGAGGGACGATTAAAGATCATCTAGTCCAAATCCCCTGCAGTGAACAGGGACACCTACAGCCTGATCAGGGTGCTCAAATCTCCATCCAGCCTGACCCTGAATGTCTTCAAGGATGGGGCACTCAACCACCTCTCCAGACAACCTGCTCCAGTACCACACCTCCTTACTGTAAAAAACTTCTTCCTTCTATGCAGTCTAAATCTACCCTCTTCTAGTTAGAAACCATTTCCCCTTGCCCATGCTAAAGAGTCTGCCCCCTTCCTTCATACATCCCCCCCCTTCAGATACTGACAGGCCACTCTCAGGTCACCCTGGATCCTTCTCTTCTCCAGGCTGCACAGCCCCCACTCTCTCAGCCTGTCCTTGAAGGGAAGGTGTTCCATCCCCCTTTAATCATTATTGTGGCCCTCCTCCTTTCGTACTGTAATAGGTCCACGTCCCTTTTACTCAAGGCTCCACATTTGGACACAGTACCCCAGATGAGGTCTGACCGGCACAGACTAGAGGGGCAGGATTACGTTCCTTGTGCTGCTCGCCACGCTTCTTTTGCCGTAGCCCAGGATACAGTTGGCTTTCTGGGCTGCGAGGACATATTGCTGTCTCACATGCAGCTTGCCATCCACCAGTACCTGCAAGTCCTTTTTGACAGGGCTATGCTCCATCCTTACATCCCCCAGCTTGTACTGATAGTGGGGGTTGCCACAACCCAGGTACAAGACTTGGATTTGTCAAAACTCTTGAGGTTATCCAGGGCCCACTGCTTGAACCTGCTAGATCCCTCCCATCCTCATTATGATGGAGGAAAGGGTGGCATTCTGTGCCACTTGAGAGGTCCTCTAGCTGTACCTTCTGCTGTATTCTCATTATAAATAGTTAAGTCATCTTGTAAGTAGAAATGCAACTACAGCCTAGATTGAAATATCTGAGCTGAACATAATCTATTTTACAATAGCAGTGATGGTCCAGCAAGAAGCTGGACATATGCCAGCAAGTCAGCTGACCAGGACCAAGCCCTTGAGCTTCTCCCAGTAGAGCTGGTGAGGCTGAATGTGCTGGGCTGGCTCGGCACCTCTCCACAAGTCTCACACTTCATTCTCTCTGCACTTTAACAGAGAGGAGTTGCGCAAGGCACATGTCAAGGGTATGACAATGTGGTTATAGTACTTCTGCAGCAAGTGCTTTAAAACCTTTCCTCTCAGAGCACTGCTTTCTGTGTTTCAACTGCTCAAGAAGTGCTAAACAAGTTTAAATGCATGAAACTGAACAACTGAGCTAGAAAAATTAAGCTCAAAGATGATAATATCAAGAATGCCCTCCTGTCTCTTAGTGCAGAGCAGCCTTCATCCATCCATGCAAGCATGACAGGATGAGAACAGAAGGGCAAATCAGCCAGTTGTCATTCAGTGACAGCATCTTTAGTACTTCCCTGTACCACCTCCGCACCCATTACCACTACTGGGCATTTTATTCTGAATTCTCTCTCTGACCATATTAAATTTTACATACTTCACAGTATGTAAGTTTCCACATATCCTACAGATAGTATCCAGAAGGTCATATGGAAAAAGTGTAATGAACTCACGAGGCAACTGACCTCTTACTTTCAACTTATTTTTTTTTAACAAAATTCAGCATACCATATCTCAAAACAGGATTCTCTTTTGGAGAGTAACTAACTTGATAACTGCTCCTTTGGGACACGTGAAGGTGATACATTCATGGATCAACAGCATAGAAATTATTCCAGAATTCCCAGACTTCTCTTAGACTCCTCTCTACAGTAAATAAATAGAGTAGATCAATATTTTCCATAAAAATTATTCCTAAAAACAAATTTTTCAACCAAAGCCTTGGCAATCTGGCAACATACAAAAAGTAAATGCCACAAAAACCACCCAAATTTCAAACCCTATGCCTGAGAGCGTTGTCCAGCACTCCATGCACTCCAGCACGCTTGGGGTTGTGACCACTGCCCTGGGGAGACATTTTAGACAGTTATGTGTAACACAGGGGTACCAGTCACACACTCACATTTCTGAGTCTCCATAACTGCCTATGTCTTATTACCTCTAGTACTTAATCTCTCCAGCAGAAGCGCAGCTGCATTTTTTTTGAATAAAAGCTTCTTTTGGTCCTTCATTCCTTTTACCTGAAGTTCTAAATTCTGTTTTTCTTTTCTTTTGGATGAGTACATTGTTAAGTTACAGAGTAGTTCTGCTAAAGCACTGTTTTCCAAAAATTGAATAAGGAATTACATATTGCTCAGAGTACTGGGAAAAGGATGCAGCCCTATTCACCAATTAGGAAGAGGAATGTTTTGTTCAACCTTTCCTTCAGTGAATTTTTAAGTCTTCTCATGTATGGTGGTTCATAGGTAGCTCAGGTCACAAGACTTCTGATATACCCCCACACTCAACATTAGACCACGTTTTGCAATCTTTCTGGAAAAAGCATTTTGAAACAATTATACTGAAATTTTTGAAGTTTGATTTTATTATCTAATGAATAATAATATTTAGCATTTGACCTCTTGCAATAATGCTTGGCCAGCTTGATTAACTGGAAGTGTTATTGACATTATTACAAAAAAAGTTACAGAAAGATACCTTCTTTTGTTTGACCAGATGGTCATATTTCATTGAACAGTAAAACAACGAATAAAATCCACTGGACTCAACGACAAAATCACAGGCTGGAATCTGAATTTCATAATCATTTTTTCTAAGTGCATTGAAAGCCTTCAATCCCAGATTCCAGTTGTGTTAGAGTACTCGGATAATCTTTATTCTATATGTGTGGAAAGAATGTAAGAGAATACTGCCGTTACAGCTGCTTGCTTTAGCGCTCTATGGAGGTGACTACAAATAAGTGTAGCTCATCCCAGTAACTTAATTGGGAATATCAGGAAAGCTACATGGACAAGCAGATGGAAAGCCACAAACACTTATTTGGTCTGTTCTTCAGAAACCAGGCAACTAGATTTCTGGTTGGACTTCTCAGTATGCCCACACTTACCCAGTTTTCCATTCAACTTTGGACACATCTGTTAACAAAAAAAAGAATTTTCACTCACTCTCACTTGCCAGCAAGGCAGTGGAACTTGGCTGCTCAAAGACAAGTCTCCAGTTAGACATTTTTAATTCTTTTTGGTATTTCCTGTATTTGGGATTAAAGGGAAGACTGACTGCACATAAACTTGCAGGTGAGGAAGTGACTTTGCATGAGGCCTTGCGTTCAGTGTTAGACCACAGACTCTTCCCTGGTTAAGAGCTCAACATGGGGTAGGCTAGAACTTACATTAAACAGTGCTTACAGAGCATGCTCTCCTTCCTTGAGAAAGGCAAGACAGGAAGTACTCCTGAAACTAACATACTTGGATATACAGAATATCATATCCTATTTAACTACACCTCAAAACAATTCCATCCTATTGGCATGCAGTAAAATGAAGCAGCAGCAGGAGGGAAGGCTAAGAAAAACTACTGTGTACAGATTTCATCTTTCAGTGTCATGAAGCAGAAACAGCAAAATCCAAATACAAGCAAACATCTCTGTCTTTAAGTTGTGCAACAAAGCAACAAAAATCCATCTTCCAGTATTGAAGTAGTATGCTTGCCCTTCAAAGTACTATTTAGAAGTTGAATTGGCTCCTAGAACAGCAATAATTGACAATATCCCATTAAACCTCTTTTTTTCTTCTTCTTTCTCCACACTATTATATGTAGTTTCTTATATGTAGTTTCCCATAGTATACCTTTCCTGTAGAGGCAACAAATTGGTGTGCAACAGATATCCTGACTATCTAACTGACTAAGTTCAGGTTATATGGTTTTCAACTGGACTAAATCACAGAGATGATACTGGCCTTGCCCTCAGAGCAATACATCTACTCCAAGCACACATGGGACAAAGATTCACCAAGGATTCTGACTCTCTTTGAATCTTCCTTTGCAATTCATATAAAAGCCTGCCATGATGCTTTCTCTCTTTACACCACCTCAAAGGTGCTGACACCTAATCTGATTGCATAGAGAAGTAAAAACTTTCCAGTGCAACTACTTTTCTGAAGCTGTTTGTCACCACATGATAGCTATCCTACATGCAATTGAAAATCCAATTTCCATCCCCAGGAAAAAAAACACAAACCTATTAAGTGATAAAACAACAGCTACAAGAGCAGTGTTGCAAATAGCCTACTAACAGCAGAAGCTTAGTGCTACCTGTCAAGAAGATGAACTGCAACCATTTCTTCAGAATAAAACATTAGCAAAGAGCTATAACAGAAAAAAACATGCAAGCAAACACTTATTTTTAGAACAAAGCGCGCTTCTGTTCTGAAAGGATTACTCTTCTCAACTATAGAAGGGAAAATCAAACTCTAAAAACTATGAGTATATGAAGCACTCCTTGCTTTAACAAGGGTGAATAATGAATTACCACCATTCCTTTGAAATGGCCTCTTTCCCTTTGCAATTAAGGACCTACGCAAACAGAAGCCACAAAACATCAGCCTTTCTTGTACTGCTGCATTTCTTCATGACCTGTGCATGTTATCGGGTTATTCTTGCCTTTCTCAATCTTCTGATCAATAAAGATGCCCACAATTAGTTTTACGTTGAGCCCTGATGCACTGTTTCCTATGATATGCATTTTTTTATTTTTAGCTTATCTTTGCTTGCAGTCCACCACGATTTCTCCAGGGGAGCCACAGCCCAGAGACCTCCTTTAGTTCTGGACAGCATAGGGTTGGAAGGCTGAGACATCAGTAACTTCTCTCACGAGGCCACCAGCACTCCCACAACTACCAAGCCTCACAGTTTCCCTTGCCTGGGGACCAACTTACTCAGCAGAAGTGTTGCAGCAGTTGCCTCTAAACCCCCAAACAGCTCACCCCTCAAATTTTCACTGTTCTGTTACTTACATAAGGTGTGGGGTATTTCAGCCCTTGATGTTCTGCCATTCTCCTGTAAATTTGGAGGCCAGGTGTTAGGAAGGAACATAAGCAAATGGCTCTGAATGAGATATGTACAATAATTAATTGCATGTGGCTAATACGGAAGCAGTTTGCATGGTTTTATTATTACATCCTGTCCTTTAATGACAAGGAAAGGAGCAAAATGGAAAAAAAATAAATGAACTTTTACATTAGCAACAATCTTCAGTCTCCCCCTAAAATAATTACTTGAAAGAGGTTAGGACTTTGACACATAAGTACAAAATTCAAGTAAACATGATTTTGCCTCATCTTGCCAAAAAGTTGTTGAAAAAGGATGGAAAGTATCAGGAAGCAGAGATTTTCAGGATCCTGCAGGCATCCATTTGTCGCTGTTCCTGTAATGCGAAGCATTCCTAGTGAAAGGAGACACCTGCTTTTCTGCAGGGCAGTTCCCCTATGGGCCGTGAATAATCTGATACACTTCAGCAGGATTTTTCATCCTTCTGAATCCAGCAGTAATCCAATTTAAAATACAGAGTGGATTTTCCAAGGCAATAAATTATATCTGTTATTAACATAATATTTTGGACAAACCTCTCTTCGGTTAACTAGAGTTTTCTAAGGACCTGGATAATTCATCAGTATGGTTTATTTTGGCATCCTGTTTTCTCAGTATTGATAATGAATATTCCAAGCCGATAGATATCTCAGAAACAAGGCAACATGATAAATGGTGTTAGAAAAGTGCTTATACATGGTATGTTCACATTGTTATATATTGAACCAATTGTCTGAAATAGTTGAAGAACTGAAAACATCAGTATAAAGCTGAACTACATTATATATTTAGGGTTAGCACATTCAATATATGGGAATATATATTTTCCATGTCCAGAAATCCAAAGACAGAAGAAATACTTGTTAAAACCTCTCTCTACTAATACTTTTAAACCAAGAGATCCTGTCCAAGTTTAAGTGTACTATACTGAACTAAAAGCAATAATCTTCAGTTAGCAAGTGATGCTTTTGCTTTCTTGCTCTTCTAGCCTCAGAAATACTACAAAACTGCATGTCTTCATAAGATGCTTATATCAGATGGGCCACATTAGACACTGCATTTAAGGCAGCGACAGCAAGAAGCTCCATCAGTGTTATTACCACATCAGAACTGAGCATGTGCACAGACCCCAGCAGCATGACCACAGGGAGTCCACGAAACTTATTTTGAAAATAAAACATTGATAAATTTTGCTTAATAAACACAACCTGATCAACTGTCACTAACCATCTTAAATTGTCTCCAGTTTTGCTGCACATTTGAAGCATCTGAAACCAACTGATACTATCACAGTGATGCTGAAGGGCAATTAGGAGCTGATGCTGGACTGCAGAACACTCTACTTTCAATGCCAGCATCAGAAAGCAGCAGTGGTGAGAAGCTCAGGAATGAGGCCTTTTGTAACTATGGCTTGGTATTTTAACTGAATTCTCAAATAATTTTTTGAAATCTGTATCAAGCAGTAATTCAGAGCTTTTACAAAGAGCTTCACAAGAGTAAAGCCATTTACCAAAAAGCAATTAAAAATAAAAAAAATTTCTTCTTGAAGGTTTTTTTTTTTTTTGGTGAAGCTTTTTGTGAATTCTATTTGATGGGTTTATTTAAGTATTATTGTACATGACTACCTCAATTCCAGCAAGGCACAACAGATAATGAAAATCACTCAATATCGTTGCCTTTCCAGCTGCAGTTCGAGCTGAAATATTGAGCTATCACATAACCGTGGCAGCTCTCCAGGCAGCAAAAAAAAAAGTTTTGCACCTGTTTACAAATGTATGTAGTCATTATTCATCATTACCTTGACTCTACATCTGATTAAATACATTTGAGCCAGCCTTCTTTTCCATTACAACTGTTTCACAGCCCTCTTACAGTCTTGATGAACCCCTAATTTCTAAATGAAAGAGAATCCCAATTGCATTTGCCATTTTATTTTCCTGCATCAGTCCAATAGTCTTTAAATAAATCCCCATATGCATTCATCAACAGTTCCCTGAAAATCTCTGAAGCTCTCCCCCCTGCCAACCTACATCAAAAGTACATCAAAACCTCTTAGATATCTTTTTCCAACAGAAAGCATCACACTGAAGATCACTATTTACTACTGATCATACTCCCTGGCTTCAGTAATTTACAACAGCATCCTTTCAAGTACAAATATGAGGGCAAATGGCATCTTTCCTTAACTGGGAAGAATTCACACAAATGCTGACCAGTTACACCTCTCATTGTCAGCTTTATAACTGTTCTAGATGTTTGAGTCAGGCCTGAACTATTTTGAAAGCATTATTCAATGTGGGAATTGAGTTTAATCGCACAAAATAATCATGACGACGATATTTAGTTACACTGAAGCTGTAATATGACATAAGAAACTACTGAGAAAATGTAAAACAAATACAGTTCCTTTGCAGAGTTCTATCCAAGATGCTGACATAGCTACTCAAACAAGAAAACTTCAGAAGCTACTTGAGAAACAAACAGTGCCATATGAAAAGTGTGTGAATCTGACCACACAGAGATTTGAATGATTCCAGTCATCATTTACCAGCTATAGTCAGTCCACTTTCTTTTCTTAAGAAGGGTGATCAAAGATTGTATTCGCAGAACACATCTTGGAAATAGGTTTTGCCCACAAAGCTCATGCTTAAGCTCCATACTTGCAGTATACCTGCAACCAGATTTCTTGGAATAAGTTTGCCCTCCTTGTTACTTGGAAAGCAGGATATTAACTGCACTGTAGTAATATTTTTGTTTGCCTTTTAACCTATACTTCAGAATTTTGAATCAATACTGCTTCAGTTAATTGGGATGGAAAGGTAAGAAGAGGAATAATTGTAATTCTACAATTGCAGATATCTACTTACTACAGCATGAGTGGGTATCCTGGGTTCCTCAAGTGACTGCCCACACAGTCTCTCATCCATGTGACTGAAACGTATTGATACTGAGCTTCAAGACAGAGAAGTGCTCCTATTTGAAGGTTGAGGATACGAGCAACTCGTAGTATTTCTTACAGCTCTTCCTCAACAGGTACTGGGGAAAAAATAATTCAGTTGTCTCTGCACTGAACCATAAATAAAAGTTTTCACATAAAAAGTGTGAAATTTAACATGGTTCAGATCATAACACAGATTTTGAGATGAAAAACAGAAGATAAAACAGTTACATTTAAAGTCTAAGACTGCTGTTTATAGAATCATGAGGGCATATCTAGATCTACTTGCAACATAGAATATGAAAGATGTTCCACAAGATCCTTTCCTGATCACTTCTGCTGAAGCAATAGCCCCAGTAAAGGCTGTATCCTTTTGCAATTTGCAGTAATGGTCACAGGGTCTCCCAATAAAGGTCCAGGGTCATAAGGGACACAACAAGGCTCTTTATAAGTTCGTATGGACGGCTGTTGGGAGCACGGGAGGGTGCACCACTGGAACATACAGAAAGGACACAGGCAACAGCAAAATTATATTAATGTATATACAAACACAAGAAATTTCACATTTCCAGAGTGAGGAGTACATTATTATACTTGAGCAAAGCAAGGATCTACCAGATTTTACAAACCAAGCTAAAGGAAAACAGATGACTGAAGCATCTGTGAGGGGTGTGTAGAACATAACACCCCTTTCACTGATACCTGCATTTAAAAGTCAAGGTTAATTTTAAGTTGTTGGGTGATCACTTAAAGAAAAACAAACCCAAAAAATCCCAAATATGCTTTCAAGGAGAAAAAACACCAGAAGAACTTTTGGACAAGATGAAAAATGAGTGCACAAAATTTACTTGGCATCACTTGGTTTGTGATGAAGTCTTAAGAGCATGACTTCTCTCTGAGATGAGACAAAGGATCTGGTTGTAAATCAACAGAAGTAATTTATATATGACAAAATTTTGAGGTAGTCATGTTTACAACTTATTTTTATAAATGTATATAAGAAAGAAAATAGAATCCACTCCCACAGTGCTCTGCAGTATGAACAGTTGATGAGAGAACGGCATGCGATAACCCTGAAGGTTAACGTCTTCTTATTAATGATTCTCTTCAGAGGATTTTATAAGCCCAGTGACTCTACAATGCAAATGCAGAAGATGGTATACCATAAAATAATTACAAGTCTAGTTTTGCTCCTGGTTGTGTGAAACCCATATGGTTACAGCTGATGTCTCTGCACCAGAAAATTCTGTGAATGGATAATGTGACACCTGAGGTCATACATTGGACCCCTGGCTGGTACATGGGGAAAAAAGCCCATGTTCTGACATGCATTGGTCAGCACAAGAGCCAGCCGAGCTCAGCAGGAAGCAGGAGATTGCAGACTTGGCCATGCAGGAGGCCCCAGTCATGCTGTTGCTCCCACTTCTGTCACTGGTGGTTCGACCGTGGCCGCTGCTTGCCCTCAGTCTTGGAAAGATAAGACTGGAAGAGTGGGAAGGAACAGGAAGGTTTTGCGTTATGCTGTTATTTGCAGTGCCAGCAACAGCCAAAACAGATTAGTCGGTGTCCAAATTCAAGAGCACGTGCTTCAGAGCCAGCTTCCCAGTTGTTCACCATTTATCTACCCCTCATCTCCTCCTAAGATAGTGTTAACTATTTCAAAACTTGAGTAAGTCACCCTCTAATTACTTCTCTCCATGTCAGCTAAAGGGAGTATTCCTGGTATGACTGGTTTCCTCAAGAGCACAACTGATTCCCAGTGTAAATACCCACCTGTCTCCACACCCAATTTCACAAAACGGTTGTAAAAATGTGGAATTCAGAACAGTCATTAAGGACAACATCCTCTAACGATGTTGAAATTTTGGACTACATACCGAGTTCTGAACACAGAGCAGTTTTTTGTTCCAGTGAATGGTAATAACTGCTCACTCTTTCATGTAGAATATACAGTCTTCAAAATATGAGGAGATTGGGGTTCTGAGAAGTTAAGCTTCAATGCTTTTTTGTTTTGTTAATTTCTTTCCCACATTGACTAGCACAGTAATACTGAAAAGTATGACCCCAAACATATAACGCAAATCCACTGGACAGAATTTTGCAGATATTTCAGAATATTCACTTAGCAGCCCGCCTCTTAAATTACACACAAACACAGGAGGAAACTGCTGAGTGAGGAGTGCTAAAACAAGTGTGGAAAGAGGTATAATAGTATAAGTAGATTGGGGGGGGGAGGATGGAGGGCAAGAAGAAACAGTAGGAACTCATGAGGAACAGGAAAAAAAAAAGCTGAATGTTGTTTTTCAACCTCAGATCAAAGGCTTAAAAACCTGGACTTAGAGTTCAACAGAAAGGTATTTCTAATTAAAAGTTGCCCTTGATTGCCATGAGTTCTGGGGAGAGAAGGAAGCTGCAGATGGAAGAAGGGATGGAGAAAAGCAAGCTGTGGGTAGCTAAAAGAAAACAAGAGAGAAAATCTTGTGTGTGTAGAAGAGGACACTCATTCTGAAGGAAGAGGCTGCAAGGGAAGAAAGAGGTAGCAGAAAAAAAAAAGAAAACAAGATGGAATTTAAGTAGTTGGAAAAGAAAGTGTATGAACAGTAGAGACTATTTGCTGAAATAACAGAAAATCAGAATTAAAAATGTACAGTGTGTATAAATCTAATACATTCCTCTGACATGATTTCTGACAAAATAAATATGGTACTTAAACTAAAGGAATAAAGATACCCAAAAGTTATGTGGATGTCAGGAAGTGAAAGAGAATAAAAAAAAATAAAAGTGAGAGAAGTCAAACAGATGCACAAAATAATGGGGTTTGTACCTCCACAGAATCTAGTTATGAATCACCTTCCACTTAAATAAAACCTCTAAATCTCATATTGGAAACAGAGGCTGGTATAAAATGCAAAGGGATGCTGATCTGCCAAAGCTCAGACCAATAAGACATAAACATGTCAGATACAGGGAAGGATGCTCAGAAATCACAAGTACTTGTGAAAGTTAATAGCAAGAGAGGATAATGTTACGCCAGTTGAGAAAGCATCAGCATGAACAAAGCTGTCTACATTTACTTACACATAAACTGATTTAAAGTTGCAGGTTCTCTTTTGTAACAGAATAACAACTACATACATCTCAAAACTGCATCGCTGAAATTAACTTTAAATGAACATAAGAGAAAGCTTTTAAAGCACAGGCATATTTTATGCAAATATTTACCATCGCATATTTAAATTACACTGGGTAAATTCATAGAATCCCAGGGGTCGGAAGGGACCTCTGGAGATCACCCAGTTCAATCCTCTGCTAAAGCAGGTTGCCTATAGCAGGTTGAGCAGGAAAGTGTCCAGGAGGGTGCTGAATATCCCCAGAAAAGGAGGCTCCACCACCTCTCCGGGCAGACTGTCCCAGGGCTCTGTTCACCATCACAGTAAAAAAGTTCTTTCACACGTTTATATGGAACTTCCAGTTTTTGCCCATTGCCCCTTGTCCTGTGGCTGCACATCACTTAAAAGATCCCTATCCATTTGACTCCTGCACTTCAGATATTGATAAATGGTTATGAGATCCCCTTCAGCCTTCTCTTCTCCAGGCTCATCAGCCCCAGGTCTCTCAACCTTTCCTCCTACGAGATGTTCCAGGTGCCTATCCATTTTCGTTGCCCTCTGCTGGACTCTCCCTAGATGATCCCTATCTTTTTCCAAACTGAAGAGCCCAGAACTGAACACAGGTGCATCCTTACCAGGGCAGAGTACAGGGTGAAGGTACCACCTCCCTGACCTGCTCGCCACGCTCTTTTTAATACGCCCCAAGATACCATTGACCTTCTTGGCCACATGGGCACACTGCTGCCTCGTGACCAACCACCTCTTGCCCAGCAGGAAGCCAAGTCCTCTTCTGCAGAGCTCCTCTCCAGCAGATCAGCCCCAAACCTGTACTGATGCACACAAATACTCCTTTCCACGGGTAGTACTTTACATTTATTCTAGTTGAGTCTCATCAGGTTTCTCCCTGCTCAACTTTCCATTCTGTCCAGGTTCCATTGAAGGGCAGCTCTTCCTTCTGCTGTGTCAGCCCCTACTCCCAGTTTCCTACTGCTAACAAACTATGTGAAGATGAACTTCATCCCCCTTTGTCAAGGTCATTGACGAAGCTGTTGGAACAAGATCGAACCCAGTACCAACCACCAAGAAACACCACTAGTTACAGGCCAAAAAGCATTGTCAGGAGTGGGATTTGAACCCACGCCTCCAGGGGAGACTGCGACCTGAACGCAGCGCCTTAGACCGCTCGGCCATCCTGACTCATAAGGACTGCACTACTGAAACTGTTCCTTTTTTTTTCTTTTTCCTTTTTTAATTCTAAATGGCAAATTGTTTCTAAGTTATATTATATCTGAACTGGTTGTGGCAAGAGAGCTAAGCATCCTCTCTGGAGTAAAAATCTCCTAAGCCTTAGCCAGGCAGGCTTACATTTAACCCTCCCTGGTTACATAGCAAGTATAGGCTGTTTTCTCACCAACAAATGAGCAGTAGAGTATACTGAGCTAAATGCAGTGAGAAATATTTAATTCAAATGATTTCAGCTTTCTTCACAGCTTAAAGAGAAGGATATGCTCATAGCATGTCCTTTCATTGAAGCACTAGGAAAGATCTTCTATTTCAGCTTGTCAAACTTACTGTGTCACAGCAGACATCAATTCATTTATTGTTATTATTATTACTTTATGTAATGGGGGTTATTTTTTCTTCATTTTGTTGACAGTTTTTTTTGTTGTTTTTCTTTCCTTGTGTTAGAACTTCCAGAGAAGCGATGGAAAACAACTGGCTGAGGCAGGAGCCAAGACACAGAGATCCGGACTGACTGAGGAAGTAACACCAGGAAGCTCTCAGAAGCCTGAGGAGTGCTCCTTACTCTTTTACACAGAGTCACGTATCCATTTTTGAGATTCTGGCACAGGGATTGCGTTTCCTGTGCTACAGGAAAGATCACCCACAAAGCCTTCAGCTTTCCCTAACACCTGGGGAGCAGCTTTCTGACTTCTGAGACCACCTTGAGAGAACTCAAGTTGGTCCCTTAGCAGCACAAGACACCAAGGCAAAGATGATCAGGGATCTTCTATTTCTACTCACAGCCTAAGTGCTGCTGGTGTAGGAGAGAAATACCTGGCCTAAACAAGTATTGAAGTTTGACACTAGAAGCACATGAAATGTAACGCCCATCACACACAATGGAAAAGGCAAAGCGATCTTGTACACCTTCTGAAATACAAGTTCAGTTCATTCTGGTTGCTGTCTGTACAAAGACTTCCTGTGGAGCGCAGTTAGATTTGGTATGGGCCACTCCATGACTGAAGGGAAGAGAGAAACTAACTTCCAACTAAAGAAATACCAAAACATCCCCTAGCNTGTTCCAGGTGCCTATCCATTTTCGTTGCCCTCTGCTGGACTCTCCCTAGATGATCCCTATCTTTTTCCAAACTGAAGAGCCCAGAACTGAACACAGGTGCATCCTTACCAGGGCAGAGTACAGGGTGAAGGTACCACCTCCCTGACCTGCTCGCCACGCTCTTTTTAATACGCCCCAAGATACCATTGGCCTTCTTGGCCACATGGGCACACTGCTGCCTCGTGACCAACCACCTCTTGCCCAGCAGGAAGCCAAGTCCTCTTCTGCAGAGCTCCTCTCCAGCAGATCAGCCCCAAACCTGTACTGATGCACACAAATACTCCTTTCCACGGGTAGTACTTTACATTTATTCTAGTTGAGTCTCATCAGGTTTCTCCCTGCTCAACTTTCCATTCTGTCCAGGTTCCATTGAAGGGCAGCTCTTCCTTCTGGTGTGTCAGCCCCTACTCCCAGTTTCCTACTGCTAACAAACTATGTGAGGATGAACTTCATCCCCCTTTGTCAAGGTCATTGACGAAGCTGTTGGAACAAGATCGAACCCAGTACCAACCACCAAGAAACACCACTAGTTACAGGCCAAAAAGCATTGTCAGGAGTGGGATTTGAACCCACGCCTCCAGGGGAGACTGCGACCTGAACGCAGCGCCTTAGACCGCTCGGCCATCCTGACTCATAAGGACTGCACTACTGAAACTGTTCCTTTTTTTTTCTTTTTCCTTTTTTAATTCTAAATGGCAAATTGTTTCTAAGTTATATTATATCTGAACTGGTTGTGGCAAGAGAGCTAAGCATCCTCTCTGGAGTAAAAATCTCCTAAGCCTTAGCCAGGCAGGCTTACATTTAACCCTCCCTGGTTACATAGCAAGTATAGGCTGTTTTCTCACCAACAAATGAGCAGTAGAGTATACTGAGCTAAATGCAGTGAGAAATATTTAATTCAAATGATTTCAGCTTTCTTCACAGCTTAAAGAGAAGGATATGCTCATAGCATGTCCTTTCATTGAAGCACTAGGAAAGATCTTCTATTTCAGCTTGTCAAACTTACTGTGTCACAGCAGACATCAATTTATTTATTGTTATTATTATTACTTTATGTAATGGGGGTTATTTTTTCTTCATTTTGTTGACAGTTTTTTTTGTTGTTTTTCTTTCCTTGTGTTAGAACTTCCAGAGAAGCGATGGAAAACAACTGGCTGAGGCAGGAGCCAAGACACAGAGATCCGGACTGACTGAGGAAGTAACACCAGGAAGCTCTCAGAAGCCTGAGGAGTGCTCCTTACTCTTTTACACAGAGTCACGTATCCATTTTTGAGATTCTGGCACAGGGATTGCGTTTCCTGTGCTACAGGAAAGATCACCCACAAAGCCTTCAGCTTTCCCTAACACCTGGGGAGCAGCTTTCTGACTTCTGAGACCACCTTGAGAGAACTCAAGTTGGTCCCTTAGCAGCACAAGACACCAAGGCAAAGATGATCAGGGATCTTCTATTTCTACTCACAGCCTAAGTGCTGCTGGTGTAGGAGAGAAATACCTGGCCTAAACAAGTATTGAAGTTTGACACTAGAAGCACATGAAATGTAACGCCCATCACACACAATGGAAAAGGCAAAGCGATCTTGTACACCTTCTGAAATACAAGTTCAGTTCATTCTGGTTGCTGTCTGTACAAAGACTTCCTGTGGAGCGCAGTTAGATTTGGTATGGGCCACTCCATGACTGAAGGGAAGAGAGAAACTAACTTCCAACTAAAGAAATACCAAAACATCCCCTAGCATCACCACGTGATATTTGCATCACAGACACACGTTGAAGCAAATCCCATATTTAGGCAACACTGGTTTTGAAATCTCTGCCATATAACAAGATTACTTTTTTCCTCAAAGCTGAGTACTAATTCCATATTTGTCTGCATAGAGGTAATAGAAAAACTCATAACAATCAATTTTCAATCAGTATGCATTAATATAATTAAAATTAACACCATTTTTATAATAAAATTTCTGGTGAAAGACTGTAGGGAGAAACAGCAACAGCTTCAGAA
Source organism: Odontophorus gujanensis (assembly GCA_013399175.1). Taxonomy (NCBI): domain Eukaryota; kingdom Metazoa; phylum Chordata; class Aves; order Galliformes; family Odontophoridae; genus Odontophorus; species Odontophorus gujanensis. The sequence continues at coordinate 99,350 of VXAB01000293.1, forward strand.
CAGCGTTTGGATGATATTCTGAAGGTTACAGCAGAATCCCTAAGCAGAGAGTACATCATATATGCACACTTGAGTTGAGGTAAAGCTCACATGAGCCTTGCTATGTAGTCCATATTCTTCCTGTTCTACAAACTTCCTGCAGTTTGACCTTCTCTATCTGAAAACCTCTGGAAAGAAGTTCAAGAAGGAATTGGAGCAGTTGTTGATCCTGTCTCAATTCTAGGTCTGTTACATGCAGTTCACACGCATTCAAGGCTGAGATTAACCTACTGCACTTTAGAAAACAGATAATTAAAAAAAAAAAATTAAGCATCATAAATTATATTCCATCCCAAAGGATCTTAAAATGCTTTATAGGCTGTGCACACAGTGCACTCCATCTGTCACCCAAAGCAAGTACCTCTGGGATGAAATGCAACAACTGTTGCACAGCGAATGGCAGCAGAGAGGAAGTGAGGAATACCAGCGCATCGAATTGGAATTGCAGGGGGAATTTAGGTAGGAAGAATGCAATTACCCACTTTGGAGCCCGGCCAAACCACGGGGGTTAAAATCTCATAAAGAGCCCTATGAGAATTTTAACAACCCCTCGTGCTCAGGACCCTCGATTTACGTTAGCCTTCAGGAACAAGGTTAACAGCTCTGCTCAACTGGTTTTGCATGCTGCCACAGGATGTGGGGAAAAAACTTCTGCTCCTTCCCTGCAGCTTCCACCCAACTACTGAGCAGATTAATACTACTTAGTCTGCAGTAGCTGATGAAAATGCAATGGAAGGCAACATGATTGAAAGCTGTGATGAGTCAGAGCAATTCTTACTGATTCTTCAGAAGCTCTACAGGAAGAAAATGTTTCCTACTCCACTAAGTCAAATCCTCATAATGAAAACATCTGGGGTCAGCTCAGCAGGTATAATAAATGCTTGTGAAGGTGCACAGGGAGGAAGATTCATGGTGCTAACATCAGAAAAAGATATTATTGCAATCACTGAGAAAGAGCACACACAGAGATCAGGTCCTATCACATACAAAGCTATTGTCACGGACTACATTTTGAAAATACATCTCATGTTACCACCTATGTACGTGTTGCTCAAGTAAACCTGAAAGATAAAAGCAGCAGTGAAAATGAGAAAGATGAGCAGGTAGGAAGAAACACAGGCACGCAGCTCATCTGACTTCCTCCCACCCCACTCTCACCTTCAGGCTATAAAAAAAATTGCAGACTCGCTTCCAAGTTTCCTTCCTCCAAAACAAAATATCAAGTGAGGCTGTAATGGAGCATGGTCCTTCACTCCCATTGAATTGAAAGCATTTGGAGCAAATTCCAACGTGCTGCCAAATACCCTTAGTAACTGTTTACATTATGTATCCATACCCCACAGAAGTATCTTATTTCTTCAACAAAGTTCCACACAATTTAGATACATTTAACCTCTTGCCATAGACCAGGGCAACCCATCGCATCACAGATATCTTTGTGCCATTGCTTTGAAACATTTGAAGGCCTGCAAGGGTGAATTTCGTTTGCCTTCGGCTAATTTGTTCTGTTCACATCAGATGAATAAGAAAAATCTCACAGTATTGTAAGGATTTCTAAGAGGAAATCATCTTCTCGTTCCATCTTATTACTTGTTACCATGAAGTAACGAGCAGGGGAAAGAAGCAGCAATACAAAGCGGAGCATTTGGGGTTGTAAATATTCCTCGTCGATGGCAGAACCGCTGCGTGTCACACGGACAACGCTACTGCTGCAGCAGCTCTGTGATTTATGCTAATGAGAAAAGCCACCTTGACGAACAGAAAACAAAGGACAGACCAGCTCAGTGCTGATGCACATTTTGAACATTAGGTTTAAATTTCACAGGAAATACCGAAGACCAGTGGTTTCAGGAATCCTGCAAGGCTGGTACATATCTGGGAGTCCACACTGGAGAAATGTCAGTCAGAGGCACAAATCACTTAGAGGCGATTCGTACCATGTGGTTTCATCCCATGAGCACACTGCTCTTATTATGCCTTGAGAGAATTTGCTTGGCAGTATCAGAAACATCTCTAACTTTGATGCTCATCTTTCAGTTCACCTGAATAGGCCATAAGGCCACAAAAAACCTCTTTATTCTGACTTCTGGAGAACAACAGGGCTGAACTCCAACTACGCTCAGTATTATTTCTGGTTGAAGCACTGTCAAACTCTTTGTGCATGCAACCTGAGCTGCATTTTCTTTCAGAACATGCCACTTACACTTTGGACATGTGAGTTCATAGTTCAAGATCTCATAGCTTGTTACAGGTCTGCTCCATGCGAAGGTCTAAATTCATCCTACCCACAGAAACTGGCCTGAGTAGGTAGGTTACTTCTAGAGGTAATCATCTTTCAGATCATATAAGAAACAGTCTGAAATTATGAACTCGGGTCCTGTCCTTATTGACTACATAGAGATTACATCAGCTCACTGGCAAGAAAGAGCCATCAATAGTGATTTATTTATTTATCTGCAAATGATTGTGTCCATTGATAAACCTCATGCTTAACTTTTGACTTAACAGGGTAGTAAGTGCCACTGAGCCCATCTGTGATTACTTGAAGTGCCCTCCCTCTCCAGCATCTGAAAGGAGAACTATACTCACACATATTGCTTATTCATATGCTATATTCATGCCTCACATTAAATGCAGCAAATACTACCTACGTAAAGTGCTGCAGAGTTAGAAAACACTACTGTGCAGAAGTCTAAACAAAAATCCAGCTTGGATTTAGGGAGGCCTTCCACTTAAGCTGCCAAGCATAAGAGAGATAATAATTGTTCCTACAATCATGAAATGGATAAGAATAAAAGTGATTTGAAAATGTTGCTGCTGACTCTTGTCTAGCTAAACTGCAGAAATATATATGCTGTTGAAACATAAGTTAATGACTTTAAAAAAATTACACTTCTGTAATTTGCAGGGTCAGCACTGCTAATTCATAGCAAGACCATGGCACACTGAGGAGGACCTTATTTTAATTCTCTTAATATATACCACCATACAGATGCTGCACACTATGACATATATGCACAACAATTAACATGGACACCTTCCTCTAGTTATTTGCTATGACATCTTAAACAAAAGTCACACCAAGTAACAGTTTTGGGCTTTAGTACAAGGTGGGGAAGAACAAGGAATGTATTTTGCCCCATTGATTAGAGCAAACAAAAGTGGCCATGATCTTAACACCTGGGAAAAGTCAGGGCATGCACAGCTGGCTGCGAGCTGGTCACACATTCCTGAGGTTACAATTACGACCAGTGTTCTCAAACCAGGCTCACTGACGAGCAGTTGCAGATGGCCAAAATGCTTATGTGTGGAAATAGCTTTACTCAGCAAAATCTTAGAAAAATAATGTATCAATAGGAACACTTGTATATGTAGATGTAGCATTTTCTCAGTGATGTTTTCTTCAGTTAGCCCACAGGTCATGTAATATAAACTGCAAACAGGAAATCTTTTGTGTTGCACGCCATATATATCACTCAGTACCAGAGTATCGTTTTCTGCAGCAAGCAGACTTCCCGTGCAGTTAAAATGGGGAAACAGCCTGCACAAAGGTCCCATTCCCAGGTCTGCCAGCATGAGGACAGCCCTGGGCTCCACGTGCCAGATTTGTGATGGGGAAAAAGGGTGCAACTCTGCTGTCACCCACATGCACAGCAATGGGGTGTAGACACGGGGATGAGCAGCACTGAAGGTTGCCAAGTACTATTTCAGAATCTCTACAAGTAATGTGAGAAAAAAGCATGCCTATGTTTTCCTTCTTCAGTGGTGACATTTGATAAAGATGTTACAAAAACTGCAGTGATCAAAACTCAAACAAGGTAAAAGCAGAAACATGGCTTGTTGAGGCACAGTAACATAAAGCTTAACTTCTAGCTGTTTTCCAAACCATGCCCACACAACGGTCCTTCAGTCTGGTTACCGAGGAGCCATTCTACCAGGTGACATGTTTTTATGCTGAGGTTTGGACATTTTGTATAGAAAAGGACAACAGCTGTTACTGTGCCAGAATACAGGAGGGAAGAAGTACTTCAATGCAGCGCATACTTTGAATGTTGTTTTCAAACTCCTGAGCTGAATGTCCAGAAAAATTTATACCAGAAACTGTCCAGTTCAAATTATCAGCCTTCCCACCAGTGGAGACAGAGCTGGTAATCATGGAAGAAGTATCAGCTGAAACTTAAATCGGGACACTGATGCCTATTTGACCCACTAAATGGATCTTGTTTTCAAGACAAAAGAACAGTTCTCTCTTCCAGCACAAAACATAGCAAAATCCCATCATCCGAGTACAATTACAAACATCTTAATCCCAGAATTTTCTCTATAAAAACACAGGAGAACAAACGTACAAGAACACTGCTCATCCCTGCTGTCCCCTGAGCCAGTACCTTGTTGCTGTGTAAAGTGCAACGAACACCTTTATGCATATGGTCAGCAAGACCAAAAGGTCACTATGGTTTTAATTTACTATTTGCTATAAAACTTGTATTGCAAGCAGACTTAGCATACATTTTTTCAGATATTGCACATAACTCAAAGTCAAAAAACTGCTAAGTTAGGTGACAAATCACTCGGTGCAAACTCCTATTAATAATTTCTGATCCAAACAGCCCAAAGCACACCTCCCCAGGTGCCACTACACCTACGTTGCACAGACACAGCCCCTATGATGACTAAGGTATTTTTTCCAAGGTAAAGTGAACAAGACCAGGCCATTGGACAGCCATAACCATTACATTCTCCTAAAACTAGCAGCATCTGCACACAGTGCACATTATCATTTCATTTACAAAACTTTAATAATTAGCTTAACATTTATTTCCTAAACATGAAGGTTAATAACAGTGAGCATCAAAACCTCTTGAAAGAGTTTGCTGCAAGATAAATTTGAACTGGTGTATTCCTCTCTGTATATTGAGCTTTTCAGGGATAATTTTAATTCAGCTTGTAACTACCAGCACAAATGCTGATTCTAAATATATCTGCTGAACTCTAAATGACTTCTGTTTATAGAAATAGGACATAACAAGCCATTAAGCCCTCCTTACAACAAACTGCTCTGGGCCAAAAGACTTGTTGCAAATTTTTAAGTTAGAGACTTAGACTGACAACCCTAAGAAAACTACTAAGACAGTTACTATTGCAATATACTGTAGCTCTGAAGTCTTTGTTAAGAATTTTAGTTTAAATTCGGTATCCACACACGTTTGGCAAAAAAGAAAAAAGCTACCAGAGCTTGAGACCTTCATTGCTTCACATGATTTAAGAAATGAGCACAACACTTTCTTGCTATACAGCATCCAGGTATATACAGAAGGAACTGGACACACTAGGAACAAAAGAGCACAGTTTTGGCGACTCTTTGTACCATTTGGTCTAAAATTTCAGTCCTAAGGACTGCACAAAGAGTTCCTAATTAGGCAACAATTAGGCACAGCCACCCATTAACCATCAGGTTCATGCTAATTATACCAAAACCTAACAGCAGAAGTTTAGCTGCAAGACTTGGGTTTCTTGTTCTCCCACCACAACTCTGCATCCAGCTCAAGCTGCTGATGGAGTTGTGTAGGAGCTTCCATAACCTAACAGTGTGCTTTTCAGGTTATGGAATCATTAAGGTTGGAAAAGTCTTGTAAGACCATCTCCCCCAAATATCCTCCTACCACCTATATTGCTCCCTAAACCATGCTCCTTAATATCACATCTACCTGTTTACATCTACAACATAGCTTGCTAATAGTATAAAAGGTTGCAGTTCTGAGAGTCCACCTTATTGCTCTGTTATAGACAATGCATCATCATATTCACTTACTTGCAGATGTACATCAAAACTGCCAACTCAAATCCACGCTCTCTAAAGGAGTTGGCAGTGTTTTTGCATGCTCAGAGGTTGCAGTAAACACAGCAGAGAGTTACAGATCTCCTAAGTGACAACAGATCACGAGCAAATTGTTTTCAAACGCAAAGCTTTAGACTGCAATAATAATAATGGTGGCAATGTTCTGCAAAGGAGGATACTACCTTGTGGGAAAGGTAACTGTGAAGCCCTCTGAAGAGGCAACACTTTACTAGAACTAGTTCCATGCACCTGAGTACCTCTGAACGGGTTCTTATTTTAAGTTACATGTATCTAAACTGCCAGGGAATAATAGAAATTTTAACTGACTAAGTAAGAGTCAAACTCTGTTTGTTTTAAGTGAAGAAGAACAGAAATCCCACAGCACATTGCTTTGAAAGAATCTATTTATTACTAGTCAGTTCTGGCCCGAAGTTTGACAAGAATCACTCCTCACAGCTGAAACCATTTGCCTTTCAGCAACTACTTCATATGAAGTAAACTCAAATAGTTTCCAGAAGGATTTTCCTTTACTTTCTCCTGAAGTTTGATGACAGGACTTTTTCTAAACACGCTGAATGAAAATAAGAGGGTTCCTTTTAATTTTTAGTTAAGACAATAAATTCTCTCATCTCTTGTTAAGACCACTCATTCACCTTGTAGAATCAGTACTGGGCTAATAAGAACAAGGAAAGACAATGTCTTTATTACTTTATATCCACTTAAATAAATTGCCCTGACTCATCATCTTTATAATCCTCCAAACTGTAGTTCTACCAACGTCATTTTCCCACTTCAATGGCCTGAGAACACTCCTATGAAAACACTTCTGGCAAAATGGTTGCTCCTTGTGCAAATATTCTAATTCGAACAGGCATCCTCAGTTTTGAAACACAAAACATCGGTGATTTAAAAATCACTAAAAAAAATGTAATGATCCAATTAATGTCGTGTTACTCCATGCATGAATGAACAATTTGACCAGGGCTTGAATACAGCGCTTTAATAACGCAGCTGCCATATTCATTGGTCTCTACATTTCCTGAAAACTAATCTGCCAAACAAGTTATACAGTATTAATCTTCTGTGCTTCCGTTCTTGGAGTGCTGAGTTAGTAATGCTCCAGTGAAATAACATGAAATTGTGAAATGTTGGTTTTTAAAAATATACAACATTTACAGATACTATCACTTCAAAATTAACACATTTTCACTTGAGGAACTGTTGCTATCAGCTCTAAGGATGTGAATGGCAGGTACTGGAGTCTGTGCAACCTCAGGTCAATTTAGGCACTGACTTTTAAATACCTTTTTTAGCTACACATGGTATCTGCAGTTGTGAGGTATTTTTTTTCCAATAAACTGTCAGAATCATAGTTGTTCTGTACTTCAAAACCTTAGTAACATGATACAGCTGTCTCAAGGCATACAGAGAACAAATTAGGGCTGAAGCTATTTTCACAGAAAAGAAAAATTTCCATGAGCTACCTCAGAGCCTCACTTGTACCACCTTATGAGTACTGCTCCAATATGCAGCGATGGAAAATGCTGGATCTGAAAGAGTCTGCACTGGTAAAGCTTTACCCATGACACCAAGCAATGATGGAGGGTGAAATTACCAAGAAAGAAACAACCACTGGGCAAGATCCAGGCTCATTTTGGCTGAGTAACTCCCACAGAATCATCAGTAAAATTACTGACATGCAAAAGGACATGCCATCGATTGCTAAAAAGACTACAACATTGGATAATCATTTACAATTTCAGGTATATAAATGATTAAAAAAACCCTAAGAATTCTGTTGCTGCGGATGACAGCAGCATTACAGTTAATATTTAATCATGAGATTGTGAGAATGTTCAGTAGTGGGGGACAGGATTAACATATTGCTTTAAAACATTCCATTACTTTCTGCATCTGTTTACTGATAATAAAAGAAACAGCTGTTCTAAACGTAACATTAACAGGTGTAAACCATTCATTTGAGAACATAAAACAATAATTCTCATCCATTTCCTCTTAAGCTATTTTGAAATGACATTACGAGCACCCCTCCTATTAGCTTACACAATTAACTTGTAATTGTTTAACCTCTTCTCGTGTCCGCAAAACATATACATGTGGAGTTAGCTTCCTTCTCATTTTGTGCAAAAGGCTCTGTTCTTATGCAGTGCACATCCTGAACTAATTCACCAGATGTGTTCCATAAAATGTTTGGTCACACTATTCAGCAGCTTTCCTTTAGCAACTGTTCTATATCAAATTTACTGTAAAAAAAGCATCATAATTATGAAGTAACACTGTATCAAATTCACAGACCTAATACCTCACTATGCGTAGTTAAACTATGAATGATAATTGAGCTTGAAATTGTATATTTACTTTAAATAAGTCCTCCAAATCATCTGCAACAATGTGTGCTTAATTCGAAGCCATTAACAAAAGATTTAACATTTCCACATTTATACTCTCCATAATTTTAGATATGATACTCCATGCTTGAGGAGGAAGGGGGAGGAGGGGGAATAAAAGCCTCTTCTGGTAGGTTTCCATTTGAAAAATTAAATGAGCTTATTACAAATCTTAGCCCAGCCTGCTAAATGCTGAGTATAAAATAAACAGATTTTTAAACTCTTCAAATATTGCTACTGTAAGAAAAAAACAACAAAGCCCACACATTCAAAGCTATAGGTTAATCTAAGGAACATATACACACAAAATCCAAACAAAAACCAGACCGCAAAAGACAAAACAAGCTCTGAAGACCAAATATTACAACACCTTCTCAAAAATAATAAAAAACCCTGGTTCTTGATGCTTTCATGAAAGTAAGGCCAACATAGCTGTGAGAAAATTTTGAAAAAGAATTAAACCACTTGCATGCATTGCAACTGAAGAATTATCAGTTGTGTAAGTAGAGTATTGTTTGAAGGCATTGATTCTATCGCTAGTTATTTTCAATATTCCATACTGAAATAGAAAAGCCCACTTTAACAACATGTTATAGAATTCGCTGCTAATGACTGGCTAAGTGCTCCTGAAACAAGCTACCATTCCTCTGGTTTTGCTGCTATTCTCTGAACTGCTGCTACTCATACTGACTAGAAATATATATGTATATATATCCATGGAAATAATCCAAATAATCCAATATAATCCAATGGAAATACCCCTTCAGATACACACTTCTTAACCAATAGGACACAGAAAATTACTAAGAGTCTTAATACATTTAGAAAAATTTAGAAGATATTACTTCCATTGTATGCTTATATTCACATGCAGGAAAAATCATTCTTCCTTCAGCAAGTCTCTCCTGTTTTTAAAAAGGAAAACTAATGTCCAGAGGCTTCATATTAACACACAGCTTCTCAGAATTTGGGGGAGGTGGACATTTGAGCTGGAAACACACCAGCACAAGCAGCCAAAAAGCACCATACACATGATCCTTCTGAGGAAAGAGAAAAGCTACAGAGCCAGAAGATCAAAAAACCAACCAAACAAAAAAGCTTTAGCCTGGAAAATTCCCTATGTTATCGGACAGAGAATGCTGCTACCTCCACCAGGATTCTCCGGGGAAGGGGAAAAGAGCACCCCATGAGAAGTTCCCTGCATGGTAACACTCTGACACTCTGGTGACTGGAAGGAGGGCACGATGCTCACTCATAACCAGCCCCAGAGCTGCCAGCTGGTCGTTTTAATTAGTCAAATTTGCACAATAATAGAATGCCAGCAGATGGCAGTGCAAATACTGGAAGTCCCCGGAGGTGCCCAGAGCCAGACCCTGGTGGCAGGGATGGATGCTGAGGTGCCCTGCCTGTTTCCCTGCACCCTGTCCTGCTCCATCTCATCCTTTCAGGGAATAGTTTACTGGTAACCAAGCTTTTACACCGAGTTTCACCTCTCAAGCATTTGCTCTTCCCTCCAAATAGGGAATGAAGTTTAGGCTGCTGCCCACAGACACCCATGGTGCTCTGAGGAGACCCTCGCAGGTCTGTCACGTCACCCAAGGCCTGAGCGACACCAAGCAAGGATCGAAGCTGACAGGCCTTCCAATGCCAGAACCACTGCAGCAAATACACCGCTTGGCTTCACTTAAACCACCTAAATCCATCACCCATTTCCCATCAGCACAGCACAGAGCCACTCACCGCTTTCCCCACAGTCCCCCAGCTGCCATTGCTGAGGCGAGGAGGCACGGCCTTGCCCCCACAGCTCTCACTGCCAGCACTCGGCCTCAGAGCCTCACAAAGACCAAAAGGGAGACAAACGACATGGTCACCTACCTTGAGATATCTTGAGGTACCTTCTGAGCAGAGAAGGGCCAGCCTGGTCAGGAAGGCAGGAGGGAAGCCCTGGGGCTCAGCCCAGCACACCTTCCCACAGAAAGGCCTGCTGCTCATGTGCTGCCACGGCAACGGAGCCCAGCTCAGCACCTGTGCAGATGCTGGCCAGACCAATTTACAGCCCAGCTCAGCCTAGGCACCTTTTGTTAAACAACTGTTAAATTCAATAAATGTTATATGCACAAACTGAGATATATACATATCATGAATTACTCTTCCCAACTGACTAAAATCAGCGCATGTATTCACTTAATTTCTAGCAGACTTCACTTGGTGATCCATTCTCCGGATTGACTTTGGCATTTCTCATGGCTAGGGCTACTCTTTCAACTCTTAACAGTTTGTATCCAAACAAGAATAAAAATAAACTACAACCTTCGGTACCCACTGCCACAGTAGGATCCTGTTTTCCCCTCAGAGCCAAGAGTCACATCTTGTTCCTGTGCCTCCATACACCTACTCACTTTCACTCTAAAAATTCACATCTTCTGCAGTGAGTGGCACTTAACAGCCAATGTGTACCCAGTTTCACAGTTGCATTCGAATTACAAATTAAGATATCCTGCTTGTGCCCTCCTTTAGTCCTTGCTCCGTTCTCCTCCACCAGTCCCCTTGCTCCTAACCCCCCTGCCAGGCCTCTGATGGGGCTTTTAACACCTCTGTGAAGACATCACAACACACCAAAACCTGTTAAGATCTCTCTCAGCTGGGAAGCATAATTAAGACCCAAAAGAAAGGTGGCAGCTGCTTGATCACCCAGGCTTCGGAACCCCAGCATGCTCCTCTTGCTGGCTTTTCAGTCAACCACCACATCAACCCCATGCCTTCTGCAGGCCTGTAATAGCCAGGATATTCATGGCTATGTTTTAAGACTCACTCAGCTTGCCAGCAGATATCAAACTTTCTCCAGAAAGAGACTACTTCTTCCCCCTTTACAATTAACTGCTTCTCTTGAAGGCTCTCACTGCCTAATATTTCAGCTGTTCTCAATCTGACCTTAGACAGGTGCATTAGAAAGTTAAGGAACAGCAACAGAAGAAGTCACATATTTCTTGTGCTCCCATTCCTACTAAGATGGCAACCGGAAGAGAGTACCTTGTTTCCTACTGCACTTTATCTTGCCTTTGCACCATCCTTCCACGAATCAGAAGAAGTAATAAAAACTAATTCTTTTTGCATCATTCATCAGCTCAACGTTGTTGGACAGAGAGCAATAAATGAGTAATTTGCATTTTCACACTGTACATTTCCTTAGCTGGTACATTCACACTGTACATTTCCATTCTTGTCTGCAAACCAGCTTCGACTTGTTTTTCAGCAACCTTTTATCCACTTACCTAGCAGCCACAAAACACTGTGAAGTTAACTCCCATACCTTCACAATACTGAAACGTGCTGTAACAGAACAATTAGGGATATACATGAATTTACAGGTGATCTTTTTTGAAACTTTTAAACATACACTTCCAGAGACACTGTGCTGCACAGAAGGCATAATCCTGTAAATTTATGGAAGTAGCCTACTGATGGAAATGCAAGAATAAACACTATATTATGGTAGAAGCAGAACAAACAAGTTTACCACTATCAGCAGCTCTTTATATAGCAGATTTCTCCCTAATTATGCCATACTCTTCTTGACAGAGGCCTGTCTGCTTCCAAATGACAGTTATAGCACTGCACTATCACAATGCTGTTGACATCTGCTTTCAATGCTAACCTGTACTCTCATTACTCTGATTCATTCATCTTTTAAATAATCAGCCAGTTTTCATTAATCTTAAATTTTAAGAGTGTAGCTTTGCAACAGGTTAGAAATAATCAATCATTTGCATAGTTTATAGAAAAGCTTTTCAGAGACTGAAATCTAACAATTTCCAAATATAAATCCAACAACATAAATACGTGCCAGTGACAACTATATATGGTAGGGCCATACGTAAATACCTACTGCTACCTGGCTTCCTTTAAAAATTAACATATCTTGTCATAGTGCAATAAATTTTGCCAAGCTCTGCTGAAAGCAGCTTATAACCATATAACATTTTGACATACTGATATTTTCTAAACCTGGAGCAATGAGAAAAGCATCAAACCAGTTGAGAACGTTTCTTTAATAGATTCTTTAAAAAAATAGCAAAGCTTTTCTCTACAATATTAATTTATTTCCATCTCTCGAGTAGTATTTGAATTTAAATAAAAAAAAAAAAACAACAAAACACAAGAAGGTGAACTTACAATAACAAAAAGCAATTATACAAAAACTTCACACAAAACGTGCTGAAGCTACAGAATAACGATCAAAATTAAGCAAGAGAAATTTGATCCCAAACAAAATGTTCCATTTACTGAATAATTTCCTTGGAGTTATGGCTTGTTAACTTCTGGAATATCTGTTAAGTGATGAAAAAAAGGACGACCATGAACACAGCCTTTATTTTCCCTTCCAAGCTGTTGCTTCATCCTGTAAATTGTGTTTTCTACATCTTCTTTTGACAAATGTAAGGGCAGCTGCCGAGCTAAACGCACTGCTTCTCCCTGTGGAAAAGAAAAACAAAACAAAAAATCCAATAGTTTTAAAGTACTGCTTTGTAACATACTAACCTGCACTAATTAAGCACTCACTGTTGAAAAGTCACTCTCCCCTTTTACACTGATATACTCTGAATCCCAGAAACACATCTGTAAACATACTGTACTGGTCATTTCATTCTCTTCTATGACAGTCACACACAGTCTACTGGCTATGTTTGCACTTCTTTTAGGGTCCCTGTGTCTCTTAATAGCTCTATTTCTGTTGGTAACAGTATTGCCTGAAGAGATTTACCAGTTCACAAGACATACTCTGCACTACAGAATGATGAACTGGTATAAATTAATCAAACAGTTAAACAGAGTTTTAAAAATACTACAGTGAAATTTTAGGTCAATGCTGGGGATTAAGTATAACATACTACATGCTGTGATCTCACAGTACTACTTCAAAAGTGACTGCTAAACATTGAACTACTAACAATCATCCTCAAAGAATCAGTAACTTCAAAATCAATTTTTGTTTCCTTCTGTTATCTTAGGCTTTCACGCCTTCACAAGCCTCAACCATTTTTATCATTTTTTAATGTGAATCTTTTCAGTGGTTCCCCCCCCCAGCCCACTCTTCCAAATGGAAAAAAGATCACTGCAGACTATTCTACTTAGGAAGGCTTTTTCTTCGACCATTTCTCTCTTTTTGCTTCTCAGTTTGCCAGAAGAGAGCAAAAGAGGATATGCTGATTACTCCAGCTTAGGACAGAAGTTTAAACATGAAGTTATGGTTAAAAAATCCAGCCCTTATTTTTAAGATCAATCTTTTTCACGAATGCAAGCCATACACTTGCCAGTGAATATGCATTTTCCAGCTACTATTACTGTTGTACGTTATTCTTTTGAATCATTCCTCACAGGATCAACAATAGCTTTTAATAATGCTTCAATGTCTCTTGTTATACACCATTATTGTACCTTTATATACATGCATACACTCTCTTTTTAAACACTACTGTTCTTACAAACCAACTCCATTCCACTCTCCCTGACTGACAGGTATTTGTAAGCAGAGGACATAAAGCTTCCACCTCCAAACCAGGTTACATTTCCTGCCTCAATGCTGAACTGACTCTTTCTTTAAGAGAGCATGAGAATATTTCACTTGCTGCAAAGGCAGCTGTAAATTTACTGACCCCAAAAGACAGCAAAAGATTTGTGTAATTAATGTTCAGAAGGTTAAGTATATATGCTGTGTAAGTGTCCAGGCCACACTTTGCACCCTAACTCAGAAAAAACATGTAGGTAAGAGCTTGTGTAAGAACAAGCTTAACACATACTTTGGTATTCTTCTGAACAGACACCTCAAGTACTGTGCCTTAACATGGCATTAGTGAGATATTTAGAAATAAGATAAGAAATTATGGAGAATTACTTCTGTTAGTTATTCCAGCTTTCACTAGTACAATATTTATTAGTTGTCTCTGAAAATTCGTGCCTATTGTTGTCTCTGGACAGACAACTTTATCTATTGCATATCAAACATTAAAAAAAAAAAGTCATTCTGGTTCCAACTGTTGCATAACAACATCTGAAAGAAAACAGCTAAAAGATTCTTCCACTAAAGTACCGTTTCTCTGGCTGCTTGTGAATAATGCTGGCTGCTGGTGAACAACACATGGCCTCCTGCAAAACTCAGTCACTAGTGCATTGAGCAGAGTGTACTTCTGAGACTGTCAGTTGTCAGCATGTGCTTCCCTTAAGTTCAGAAGTTATTGATGTTAACTAAATACAAGCATTTGCAGAAGCATATGGGCTTCACTACACGTGAGACTTCACTTTTTCACATGAATGTCTTAATTCCAGTGACAGCTTGCTTTTTTGGCAAAGAAGATTCCCTTTGTCTCTATCCCCTCTCGGAATGAATCATAGGAATTTTTCTTCATCAAGTGAAAATGGTGTACTTTCTGCTTTTCAGGACATGCTTCTCTTTGAGGTTAACACGAGAATTAAGTTTCCATTAATGCCTACTTTTCAGAAATTAATAACTTAAATCACTTTATAATTTCTTCTATTTAGAAGGGAGTCAAAGCTAGGGTACTGCTCTGAGTTCAACTGCATTGGAGAATTTGTAAGCAGTTTTATGACTTTTCTGTATTCTGACAGGGAGAAATGCCTTTCCAGTCTGAAAACTGCGTATGCAGAAAAATCTTGTGAGCACAAACTCTTTTAAGGACTTGCTATGAGCTTAGCTAGCCAATATCTACAAGTAAATTGTAATAACTTACCTCCAAGTAATTTATCACTTTGAGAGGCCTACATTCATATACTTCCTTTGCATTTCTATTAACCACTGCATTCAGAATTTCTTTCAAGTCAGAAACACCATAATACGACAGACAGTTAGCCATTCCTTCTATTTCCATGTGGCTTTCTGTAGCTGAAGCACCTGAAAATACAAGAAACAAAACAGCAGTTTACACACTGCTTTGATTTCTATTCTGAAGCAATTCAGAGAGAGTTAAATGGATCTAAAATCACTTAATAGATTAGTATAATGAATCCAATACAATTAGGAAACCTTTTCTACTCCTCCTTTGAAAAGAAATGTATTTATTTGTTCAAGGTTTCAAAATAATCATTTGGGCATATTGACATCACAAGAGTATCAGTTCTATTTAATTCAAACCCTAGTCAGTGCTGTTGAAGTGCTTAAAATCTTCTGCAGCCTTGAGCATAGCTTTAATTAAAGCTTCTACAGCCTTAATTAAAACATACATGAAATTAATTTAGAAGTTTGTAATAAAATACAGTTTAATTTGAAAATAATTAAAACAACGTTGGCCCTACTTCTTATGTAATTGGTTTAAACATCTCTACAGTTCAACTTCTGTCATAACAAATTCAGCTTCTACTGAAACAAAAAGCAGTTATTTCTCCTAGTACTGCAGACTAAGATCTGAAGACTGCGTATCTAAAGCCTTGATGACAGACTTCATACACACCCACGTGATACCAATCAGCTTTATAATGAGAATAAATCCTCCCTTTGTTTTGGCCTTGTGTGGGAAAATTACGTGCATTAAGCCTGGGTCATGAATGACTTTGTAAAGTCAAAAAAGGAGGAAACAAGCAGTCTGGTATAAACTGGATTAAACCAAAGAACTGTGATAAGGGATCACTCACATTCCTAATAAAGACACAAGCTAGTACTAAGAATTATCTGGAAGATTTTAGGAATTAGAAAAAATATACACACAACGGAAGTCAAGACAATTATCAGTTATTGCAACGAGACCGTTGTTCAAGACTAGTCATTGTTGATTTGACAGTAATTAAATGAGACAGTAGATGAACAGAAGGACTGTATAGATTGAAAAGAGTTGTCTAAATATGGGTGTGTATAAGGGTCAATAATTTTGATGGAGTGTTTTGGGCTTCACAGCAAGAAATATTTTGACCAGAATGTGAATTCGGTACAAGGAATATGATCTTACTCCAGCAACATATTTAGCACCACTTCAAATTTGGAATTTTATTTCCTTTTTCATCCAGCATTGTTGTCATCCTCTTCCTCAAGCTGTCTTTCCCTAATCTTAGCTAGTAAACCCAGACATTTTTATGTACCGCTGTGAGCCTGCAATCAGAACCAGCTGAAAGCAATGCTTCTGAAAGTTCTCCAGTGATTAAAGATGAGGTAAGATCACATACAACGCCAGTATTTCTCCATAAGAAAGGCTGCAAGAGACCGCAGCAAAGATACTCTACTCTGTTCTTCACTGCTCCTCTTCATTTTTATGCAAATTTTGTTTGAATGAAATTAAGACTAACTTTGTGTTGCTGTTTCAGATCATTTATGCTTATGCTGCTCTCTCTACAAAAGCAGCATATCCTATCTGACTGCTTTTCAGTAATGTGCAGTAAATGCTACCAAAGACAGGACGCAGAACTTTGTTAAATCTGGGATTTTCTGTTTAAAAGTTTGCATCTCCAAGGCTACAATTAACATTTCAAGACAGTTAAGATTCTGGACTTGCAAAGCAAATTTTTGCAAATGCAGTAAACCACTCAGACATGATTGCTGCTTGAAACTCACGGTGTTTTAGCAATAACAATTTCTCTGCAAATTTTGACAGTCCTATTTGATTCACTGTAAGTCAAATGCGACTTCAGAGCATAACATAAGAACAAAAAATACAAACTCTGAAGTCTCCTTCTTTGGTACTTCTATTTCTCCTTCTGTGCTTGTGCTCTTTGGACTGAACTGTAGCCCACTGCATGCTGACTAACATATTTATCTGCAAGTCTTTGCAGGAATTCAGATATTGGCGACATTTGATGATATAAGCAGATGTCCAAACCTCAGTATACTTGTAAATTTTTGACAAAATATACATTAAGATTTTTGAGTACTCAAACAGCAGACTTCAAGCAGTTTCCATGGTGATTTCTGTGAAATGCTTTCCAACTTCCAAGGAAAATATTTCAATGAACAAATAAACTAGTTTTCAACTGACTAAAAATGTGGATTTCTCATTGCTAAAAATTTCCCCTTTGTCTGTCCAAACAAAACATTCACAATCACCTTTGGATAATTCCTTTTCGATGGCCAGGAAAATTTGTTCTCTTCCAGCTGCCACCTAGATTATGTGACACTCTAAGACTACCTAGCTTACAGTCTTTGATCAAAATCAAATCGAAGTAAAGTAGCAGTGTGATTTTCCACCAGCTGTTTACAAACAGCAGCATGTATTACCAAAGAAGGCAGGTTGTTTGTCTGTTACTGCTCTTCGACACCTTGTAAACACAATCTTTGTACACATGTGGCTCCGGTATGTGTATTCTATTAAAATTACAGCTGTACTCTAAAATTTTGCCTTGGTTCAAGGCACATCGATAAAAAAAAAGGGAAAGACATGGTGCCTGCTCTCAGTTCATTTCCACCCATGTATATCCACCCATCTCAAGCTTTTACAGAGGAAACAGACAGATATGATGTGAAGGTCCATACACTGTAAATTACGATAAGAAGAACTGGATGGAAAGCAATCCATCTTACTTCCTGAAATGGCTGTCTGCACAAGGGATCACTGCAAGCTATACCGAGCAAACAAATTCCAGGAGAAGCCCAGAAGTAAAAGCAATAATAACACTCTCTCAAAGGCAGCCCCACTTGAAGTCTCAGTGAGGCCAGAACACTGAGTGGGCGGGAGGGTGGTGGAAGGAGGACTGGAGCTCAGCGTCACTGCTTAAGAGGATCACAATTGGCATGTTCCACAAAGAAACCATTGACTTTGCCTAAGTGACATTTATGGCAAGAAGCTTTTTCTGAGTTATTTCACAACATGTTTTTCACTGTCAGCTATCCAGAGAAAAATCTAGTTAAAAACTCTTCAGACTGCTGAGCAATCAATACAGAGAGACAAAGAGACAAAAATATTGGTCTACCAAACAAGAAGATGCAGCATATCCAATGTCTAGAATACTTAAAGGTAAACTACATTCTCATTTTACAGCAAGAGAATATACAAAAGATAGACTTAGCATTAAAAGAAACCATACTCAAGCATGGTCCTGCCGTACTCCTGCACTCTTGTAGAGATTACTGTTCAAAGGCTGGACTCATGAAAAGACTAAATGTTGCCAGAAGTTCAAAGATTTCCCACTAAAACGGTAGAAGAAGATCACACTGAGCTTAACAATACTGTCAGTGCTTCAGCTGATGTCAAGTATATCATCTTGTTATCCAAAGGTATGAGAAATATATCAGGTAGGTACTTCAGTCTGCTTGCCTTTCTGCAAAACTGGACTGGCCCTGCACCACTGTATTTATGGAATATGATGGTGGTATTTTCATTACTCTGAATATGTGGTCTTGTGATATCACGTTGAAAGGCAAAGCAAACAGAGAACACACAGCTCTCATGTGCTGACAGCATACGGATCTGTGGAGCCACAGGTGGACTGGCTCCACCTGCACATGGTACTCTCTGAGCATCCAGACCAGCTGAATGGCCCCACCACATCAGATTGAGAAGGGCCTGCAAAGAGGCATGTGGGTCATAAGAAGGAAGAGGATGAGGAGGGGAACAAAATGGCATTACTTTACAGATGTTGATAGTAGCACCCTAAACAAAGAAAATGGATGATGTGACTTAGGACACTCCATTTCCCATGGAATACTGAACAGACAACCTGCTCAACATAGTGTATGTGATACAGTGGGAAATATACTGTACAGTGTCTTAGCTAAGAAGATTCCCACACACGACTGTTCAGGAGTCGTGTGTTCTATTATCAGCCCAGAAATAGTCTGCGATCACAGCAGCATTGCTGTCTTGCTGGTTTGTCAGTATCAACTTGAAAAGAAGCATGAAACATGGAAAATGATCAGTTGTATCTCTTGAAACAGGATTGACTAGTATTGTCAAGTCATAGCCCATTTCACAGACGAAATAAAAGGCTCATGGGAATAGTAACAACCTCTAGAATTATCCTAAAAACAGCAAAGAAGGCAAAGATTAAAACTATAGCAGCAGAATTAAACTGAGCATCACCCGAGCTGCAGTATTAAATTGAGGTGATAAAACAGGTGGTAACGTATCGCTTCCCAAGCACATCTCAGTTTTCTCTTACAATTACTCTGAGAAGGCTGCCTGGAAAATAGTCTTGTACCCTGCACAGAAAATTACTTTAAGAATTAGTATGACAGGAATCAAAGTCTGTGATTTTTGCACTTAATGTCCCAAAGGCTTTCAGACTGCCCTTTGAAAGGTATGAAATTATCACAGGAGTTGAATAAAGTCTACATTAAGAAACAGCAATCAAAAGATTTATAAGAGCCAACAAATTACAAAGTAATAGAGTTAACGACCAACTGATGGCATTGCAGACTTATTCACAAATATTAACAAAAAGGCTTGTTACTTTGTAAGAAAAAATTGTTGGGGATGCTACTGTCACATCCAAGTTCAAAGATAAAGAAACCAAACCTTTGCTTGTAACAAAAGAGAGTCTCTGACAATTAACACTGTATACTCAGGAAACAAAACCTCAGGCAACTTCACCTTCAAGAACAACTGTCCTGTTCATAGCCTTTGTCTGAGTCTTTAAAACACTGCAAGACAAAACAAAGGACACTGCAGAATGTTTAATTAAATGAACTTGCTCCCAAAGTTGAGAAACCCTGCAGAATATTCAGGTGTAAGTTTCACATAAAGGTCTTTAAATTAAAGAACCTCAAACTACACAATGAAATTCTACAGAACAGACAGTTAAGGAGTGCTAATAATTAATACTTGTTTCTGAAAAATAACTTTAATAAAGTGTTTTTAACAAAAGTAGATAGTAGTGCATTTCAGAGCTAAGTTTAAGGGAAAATAATAAGGAAGGAAAAAAAAAGAACTGATGAAGTATTAAGTAAAAATCCATAGGTCAGTTGGAAAAAACGGCTGGGTGAAATTCCATTTTTTTGTTGGCATTTCTACTTTCATCTGCAATAATATGCTATAACAGAGGCTGTAACTGCCGTAACATCATTAGCAGAAGCTTATAAATATGACTGACAAGCCTCAAATGTTATTAATATTTCATTCAAGTAGTTAAAATATAAGACTCTGACTAAGAATTGAATTAGATTTCCATTCCTTGTATGGCCTGGCCAGACAGTACCCATCAAATCCTTGATTGAATGGTTCCTCAACCTGTACAGTGCACGTAAAGCCAACAGAGCACTGTTCGTACTTTTGTTAAACTGTAAACTAAACAGGAACAAGGTTCCTCACAAGAGTTCATTTTCTTAATTTTACATAACTAAGGACGCTAGAAAACAGTTACTATTTCCTGGTTGCTACACTGAGTCCTCTAATGTTACATCATACAATTCCACTCTTGCACTAAGCAAATTATTTTAAAAGCAGATTCCCTTTTCCAATTTCACAAGACTGCTCAGCAACTCTCTTCTTGTTGTCTGAAAGCTGACTTCAAAATGATAACAAATTTATTCACATCCAGTTTACATTAATTTGACTTTGTGCAAACTTAACTGCTGGGAAAAGAGAAAAAAAACAGGAAAGTATGTAAGCAGAAATGCTAAGCCCCAATCCCTTCCTCCCACATTTGTCTAGAGACAAATTGTAGACCTGCTCAGTTTTCTATCTGGTTGATTGACAGCTTTTTAAGAGCTTACCATAAGTACTCGATTCCCTTAATAATCCAATCTAAGATTACTCTCAAGAATACTTCTGGACAGCTCTTGCAATTTATCACAGGATTTAGTCACTCAGAAAGAAGCATCCTTGTTTTTGCTGTACATGGTTCAGAAAAGAAAACAGCTTAGGCTCTATTCTTCCCAAGAGCCAGCCTCTGACAGAAGGAGTTACTGTACATCCCTTTTTTGTACCTACTCTTAAAAGATCCCATATGTTTGAGCAGATCTGTCATCACTGTACATATGCAGGGACCTGTAACACATGAAGCTATAGCATTTCTAACAGCTCTTATAGGGAATCTTTTCTCTGAGCTGTCACAGCTAGGTACTGCCCCCAAGGAAGTTTGCTTTTCTTGGAATCCTGCTAGAGAAATCTGCTGCACAGAACTGACCCTGGGTGGGCTGCCTCTGGATTTCCAACAGCATTGATTCAAATTGTTCTTCAGAAAAAAAGATCTATAAGCATTTAATCTTTACTGCTAAGCTGAAACAATCTCAGCGTGAAGACCAACCTCTATCAAAACAGCTGATGATGATCCTCTGACCCTCTCTTTACTGGCCCCTTTGGGCACTGTTCTACAGTCCTGGTATGAAAGAAGGCCTGTAACCAGCTCCAACTCCTTACTGAACCTCCTCAGCTGCTGAACAGAAGAGGAACAGTCAGCTAAAGCACTCACTCACATAAGATTCTACTAGTAACTATCGTCTTGGAAGAAGCTGCCTTGACTGCAGAAGTCTCATCAGCTTAATCATTCTGTCAGAATGGCAATTCAGCATTTTGAAAAAAGAAATACAAATGTCACTAGAATGTGGATTTCATTCTTTGAAAATCTGAGATGCGTAAATAAGAAGTGCTTGTTATACCACCAACTACACACACTTCCTTTTTTATTCATGTCTTCTGTTACCAGTTTCCATTAATCACTATTGTATGTAGATGACAACATTTCTAGCAAAGTAATATAATCTTAATGCTCAGGAAAACAGGATCTCAGTGCTTTTAATGATAATGTGATGCAGAATAACAGAACATACATCATTAAAATCATTAAATTGGAAGAAAGAAAGCCTCAATGAGAATAAAAGATGTTAAAGCCATCATACCTTCAATCACTTTTATCTGGAAGCCATTTGCTACAAGCCTTGGATCTGACAAATAACTCGATCCATTGAATCTCTGGTAATCCTTCTGCATTTTATGAAGAGCATCCATGTACTGAGATTCACCAAGAAGACTGGAAAAAAAAACACAACCACACAAAAAAACACCCAAAGGGTTAAACAAAAAAGTCCTTAATTTTAAAATTAAAACTGTTCAGAAAAAATTACATTAAAAATGTTAGGTATCAAGAGCAATTATGATTTTGAAAAGTATTTAGAAAAAGAAGTCCTTTTAAAGAAATATCAACTATTTACATATCTCACAGAATGACCAAGTTCAGGCAAATAGCAGTCATTACATCAGCCATTCCATAATCCATGGGGAAAGATAGCTAGAGTGAAGCTGTGAAAATGTGGACCATTTAGTTCCCCTCCGGGAGAAGACATTTGTCTTCATTTCCAAACAGGTCCAAATTTGTACTTACTTCAACTGGAAAATGACCAGGCTTGCCCATTATTTGTTCTTTCGTTTATCTGTAAGAGCATATTTTTATGTTTTGTACAATTACAGATTAAAATAGTCACAGAATTTGTAACAGGGCCTTACCAGCCTACTCTAAATAATAACAAATAACTAAAATAATGTACAAATTTTTTCTTATTTGTACTCTACCTGTCTGATAACACAACTGGCTTGTCCAGTTTCTCTACTGGAAGCCTATGATTCATCAGCAGCCTTTTACGTAGCAGGGCTTCTTCCAATCTATATGGATTCAGCAACATCAGCTTTTTTTCAGTAGCAAGTATCCAGATATCAGGAAAACTCTGACGACGGATCAGGCAAAGCTCATGCTTGTCTGAATCCCTCTTCTCGTGCCTCTGAAACTGATGTCTACAGGAACTCAGAGAAAAAGGCACTGTAACGACTTTCACGGGCTGATTAGATTTCCGCTTCTTTTCAGTGTGAGCATGCAACATTTTGTCAAGCTTCTGCTGGTTGGGTAGGGAAGTCTTCAGCCTGGGCTTCTGTCTTTCTGTCTCCTTTACAGGTCTGCGTGCTGTTTGCTGCATGGCTTTGCTGGCCTCCCTGTTGTACCGCTCCAGGTCTCTAGCAGCTTTTATTTCATACCTTAAAAAAGAAAAGGAACAATTTGCATCAAATAAGAAATCACAGACTCCAACCCCTAACACGCAAAAGCAAAAGGCAAGGCAACCACTCCTACTGAGGAAAGAACTATAATTGTTCACTTAAGTAGTCACATCAATATGCTTTCCCTTATGACTGGGTAGGAAAGAGATCAGGCACTGTGTCCCCCTGCCTCTACCCAGTGAGGGTGATGAGTTTGAAATCTTCCTCCATTACGAGAGCCAGGAAAATCTTAAATTTTGAACGGGGATACATAAACTTCATTCTACAATGAGCAACAGCAGACTGCCTTTGACCTCAATCTCAAAGACTACATTTAACTCAAATTTGTGACGAGACATACAGTTTTGGAAGGCGTTTTGTCACAGGTACATCCAATCCCATTCACAAAGCCATTTGAGCTTCCAGAGCTCTGCAAATTTCAAGCAAAGTCCAAGCATTTGACTAGGAGTTTGGAGGGTAAATAATTTCATAAGCCTCAGGCCTTATTTAAGGTAAAGAAGCACAATGACTTGAAATGGCCTTATTAGCCAATTGAATAAAAAGCATGCAAACCCAGAGCAGAAAAGATTACCACAGAATTCTAAATTACAAACTTACAGATTTTTCAAAAAGTGGCTTGAAAATGACCTACTCTAAAAGCTGTCTACATAATTAAATGACTACTATATAGTAAAGCTCTAAAACCTGAAGGGATTCTTAATGAGTCTGTAAACATCAAGAAGATAGCTGAAGTTGTATAGACAGTTTATGCTCACCTCCTTCAAAACCTTACTTTTTTGAAGGACAAAGGAGCAATGTACTACCTCCTCCTTTTGCCCTGATTTGATACTCTAAATTCTGTCAGGTTATTCATACCAATCTGACCTTCAATAAAAGGCAGTGCTATCATACATAGGTATTGGAAATAAATATTTTAACTGGTCATATTTATTTATTGCTACTTGCTGGAACAGTTTGATTCAATTATGTGCATGCGTGCTGGAAAATTAAGGTCAACAAAAGGGTCACCATTTGCAATTAATTATGATGTGCTAGCATTCACATATGGTACCAATATTTAGTTAACTAAAAGAAGTCAGCTTAAATAGTTTCTTGCAATAAATCATGTCCTAGAAAATATGGAGTAAATGCTAAGACAAAAAACATCTGCTCCTTTTAAAACATACTGATGAAATCACTTGACCAGAATTTTTTCTAATACAGAATAAATTTATACTATCAATAAATACCTCTTTTTGAATAGACACAGTTGTAACACAGGGCAGAATTTAACTACCAAAACAATTCCAAAGAAAGTTCTACATGCTTTCATTTTAGGCCACCATCAGAAAAATTCTAACTTTGCAAGATCCAACTGCAAGGGTTTTGTAAATGTACCTCTTCAACTTGCACTGGCCAAGCTGAGAAAGGAGGTACAACATTTGGAATGTAATACCTCTCAGCTTCAGCCTCTTCACATTATGAAACCCAACCAACTCAAACTACCACCTCAAGTAAATGTTACATTCTATTTCTGTGTTTCCTGCCTTCGTGAATGGAAAAGACAATTAAGTTTTTAATTCCTTGTATCAGCTTCTCACAAGAGTGCTTCTGAAATGCCTCAGTTCCAGGTGACTAGTGTACTTTCCTAAAAGTGAAATGGTTAACATCCAGTAACAAAAAATAATGTTTTTCTGGAATGGCTAATTGCTAACTTACTCCCCAACAGCTGCAGAGAACGCATTCACACAAGCCATGAGATGTATGAAAAATTTATCAGGCAACAAAAAATTACCAGACAGGAGCTAGCTACTGCTAGTCACTAATGATAGTCTACATGCATGCTCTCATCTGTCAACAGACAGCAAAGGCCATGCTACCTAAAATGATATTTCTCCCAAGGTACAAATATACCTATGAACAATTACCATATGGCACTGACAAGGTAATTTGTTAGCCCCATGACAACGTGTGTAGCTCCAAACACTTCTTACACCTTCAGGATATATGTTGCCGCTGCTGTCACTGCAGTTGGATGGATTTCTCCCACCGCTACCTGAGCCTGATAAGCAAGAAATATTAAGGCTAGACACACAAACAAGCTGCATTAAGAAAGAGTAGAGTGAGTATAAAAAAATAAATCCTGGCTTTGCAAAGCAAGGGGATAGGCAATGCTGCCACTATGGGCATGCACGGAAGCTTTCCTCTTCTATTATAACCTAAAGACCACAACACGTTACATTCCAGTTCAGGAAGAGATGCTGGTTTGTTTTGAAAAGGCCAATCCCATGTCATTATGTGACATCTGTTGGTTGTACTGCTCCCAAAAGGGATTTCAATTCATTTAGACCTGCTAGAGAAGCCACAGAGGCAGAGATGCTGAAGCCAAGCACATCCACTGTCACCTAAACATGGGACTTCCTGGCAGAAGGACGGAGGTACAGAGCCCAGAAAAGCAATGTCTTGCCAGGAAGGTTGCCTGAACCTGGAAGCACAGTGAGCTCAGTGACAGCGTGGCCCTTTGGCTGCCCTGTCCTATACACAGTTGTTGCTACCTCTAGGTGGCCCAATTCATCCAGAGTGTTTGATAGGCAAGACATGCTCCCTGCCAGACGTGCAAAGGTTCTTTGGGATTGTATCTCTTCACAGTTGTTATTTTCTGAGGCAATTTTAGGAGACTGAAAGTGAAACAAAAATATACCAGAGCTGAGAAGTATTGATACAACTAGTGGCAAATTTTTCACTGCCTCCAACATCTGCTGGACTGTACTGCATTCATCTCTATAGTTAAGAAGAATTCCACTACCAGAGAGGTCCCCTTCTTGAACTAACACATAGTTAATCTGTAGGCACACTCTTAAACATAACAGTTGTACCAGGAAAGCAACCATGAAATCTCAAAAGCTAAAGCAGAGCAAATTAAAATTTTCTGAAGCAGCTGGCAGAACCTTTTGTTTCATTTCATTAACAGCATGGATATAATTGGAGAAGATTTCTATTATTACATTAATATTCTTGCTGAAGGAGAGATGGGCAAAACACCATTTCTCACATGCATGGTTTTGTGATCAGAACACACTGCTTGCTTAGTGACAGGTGTAGCTTCTTTTTTGCACTACTCCCCTCATCCAATCTCTCAGCAGTGTGAAAATTGCACTGTTTTGTCTGGTGGCATCCTCAATCCCCTTCTTTGCTTCTGCACCATTAAGAAAACACATTTTCACAACTCTGAAGTGACTCTGTTGACAATAAGCATGTCAAACTGATGAAGAACTTCTATTCTCTCCTTTCTATGGTTCCCCAAAGTGTTCTATATTTTACAAAATCAAAAGAACCTTCCACATTTTGAACGGTCTTAGAATGCCTTAAAATCTGTTACTCCTATTGATCTTCCACTGCACTAGCAATTCTGCATGCATTTTAACTAACCGTCCACCGGCTCCCCACTCCAAAAGAGACCATAAAAGACACCAGAAAACCCAAACTAAAAAAAGCTAAAATATGCTCCTTACTTGCAGGTGGATTTCACAGGATCACTGATAGAACAGTATAGAAAACAGGAAAGAGGTTTGATTTAGAGTGAAGGACTGACTAGCATTCAACCTGTACTATACTCTGAACCAGCACTGGAATAGCTGTTGGGAGAAGAAATTCCTTGTGTCATTTGACTGGGTTTTATACACACAATAATGGGGTAGACTGGGTTGGGATACTTACTAAATTTAGGGGAAAGGAGTTTACCAAATGTTCAAATACTAAAGATCCTAAAAGAGAATTCTCACTTTAAAGCAATAAAAAGAGAACTGCTGGTTGGAAAAAGCTCTGGAGGAACGATACAGTGCCTCATTCATCACTGTGCTCTTTTTCATTGACAGTGCTTCTGGAGTAATGATACATAGGCAAGCCCTTAAAAAGCTGATGCTTGTATGATTCAGAAAGCACATTTCTTGCCCAATTATTTCTAAATAACAATTCAGGGAAATTGTCCCTTCTTAACTGCTGCACAGCAAATACTGTGGCCAAATAAGCAATTCAAATCAGCAGTGCATGTCTGTGCAGCAAAGGATGACAGTACCAATGCTGACCTTAAACAGACAAAAATAATTTTCTGTTCTGTTTTTCATAAATAAGGGAAGTTATAACCTTTCCCTCGCTCACAACAGATGACTCATTTGCTCATTGCTCACTGCTAACTACTAGATTTAGAAGCAAGATGAAGCCTGGAAACTTACTCCCGCTTTTCTTCTTCATTTAAATTCTTCCACTGCTCTTCAATTTTCAATAGGATGTCCTTCATGCTACACCTTGGATTTTCAGAAAATAATTTTGAACGATATTCTTGGGTGAAGAGTTCAAACGCAGACTTTGGTTTCCTTATTATTCGACTACTAATTAAGTCATAAGCCATTACTTGTCCTGTTTTGTCATTTATTACATTTGTTTTCTTTGTACTTTGATTTGGGATTTGTTCATCACTATGTTCACTCTGCTTATTAATTGTTCCTCCAGCTTCAGGAATTAAAACCTTCACAGGTTCCAGGTTGTCTCCAGAAGAGTTTTTAAATGCATTTCCCATACTCCAGTTATTAGCAGAGATTTCAGGTAAGTCTTCAGGGACTAAGGCTTCTTCAGCATTATCAGTACTCAAAAGCTGCCCACTGTCTTTTTTAGACTCGGGATCTACAGGAGCACTGTTACTTGGAATACCAGTTGTATTTTGTCCATTCTGCTCCTCCTCACACAATAAACGTAAGGAACCTTCTTGGAAGGCATCATTCTTAGAAGCCTCTTTTTCTTCTAGGCGACTATGTACAGTATCACCAGAGAATATCTGATGGTTTAAACAGATCTCCGTGTTTTTTCCTGCTTGACAACTTTGCACATCACTGCTGAATGAAAGGAATGAAGTATGAGCATGTAGATCATTGTTTCCAGATGGTTCCGTTTCATTAACAACCACATCTGTTTGTTCTGCTTTATGAACAAACATGTCTTCTGAGGTAACATCTGTTTTATTAGCTTCACCAGAGACCGTAGCAGGTAGTGGCCCATACAAAGATTTCAACACATTTTCAACAGCAAGTAAGACAGACTCCTGGGAAGAAAAAACAAACAAACAAAACGACGCATAGAAGCATGAGTAAAAATCTGTAATATATAACTGACAGATATTAAGAATAAAAAGCAAAGTGATCGTACTCAGAATATTGTTCGAACAGATCTAGACAGATTATGGCACAATTCGTTTTTCACATATGTTAAAAAAGGCTCTGAAATGGACAAATTTCACCTCAAATATTTTGGGATACGTCTTCTGCTTCACCGGTATACAAGGAAATCATGAAAGCAATTCACTGCTTTTATAGCACAGTGTACTGATTGCTGAAAACCGTATCAAGTAAAGCTATTCCCACCTAGTACAGGGTCAAAAGCTCATAGTAAAGACAGAAGTACCAGCAACAACCCAATTGCTGTAAGCATGTTTGTGAAGGTGCTGCCAAGACAGCTCTGCAGCAAATGATGGAACAAATAAGAAAACCCCAACCCTCTTCCGAATACCAAATAAAAGTTTCAAACTAGAATAGGTGTGAGAATGCTATGTTAATTTTCATATAAACAGCACTTCAAAGGCAATGCATTGGCCACATTAACATAGACAAATACAAGAACTGTAATTGAAGGATAAACTGACATGTGTGGCTAGCTATGTGCACTATGAATAACAGCCTTACCAGTATAGCTTTCTTAATTTCTGTGGCATTACTTATCATGTTAAGTACTAAGAAGTGAAAGTAAATTTATGGAACATTAATCATTATAAAACCTCTAAAATATGGGCATATGTCATTTAAAATTCAGCTCTTGACAGTATCAACAAGATATCCTGAAACTTTAGTGATGTCAACAGTTATTTAATCATATAACAGCAAATAGTGCAGGCAGCAGAAATCAACTTCCCCTTCACAGTGTATGCGGTGTTTTAAAAGTTTATTACTTGGTGCATTAAGAAACTAAGCGTGACATTTATTTAAGGACATACACCACAATTACATTTAACTTTGGTCACAATAAAGCCGTCTGGAAAAAAATACGTGTATGTGACAGCACATAAATGATCTTCAAAGTCAACTGGGAAATGAGTTTTGAATAATCCTCCTCGAAAACTTCAGTAGCACTGTTTACCTTCAAACATTTCAGCAGTACCAGAAGCCCTTATTACCTGTGCATAAGTAAAACTCGTCAACTCAACAGCAGAGTAAGACATTAGTTACCTTGCACTGCAGGAGAACTTCAGTTTTATCAGGAGTTAAATTCACATCCACAGCAGAGGCAGGTACAGTAATGTTCAGAAAGAACACAGGGTATAAGCGCGCGCTGTCCTTTTGCATCAGCGCACTGTAGTACTGTCGAATTAACTACAGATTAATTTAGTAAAGAAGAGTCAGTAAAGGCAATCAAATAGACACAAAGACACAGAAACAAAATTTGATGTTACAAAATTATAATTGTATTTTTTCCCAAATTGATAGAAAGCTAAAAAGATCTTTGAACGCATGTATGCCAGAATGATCACCAGAAGGGGACTTACTGGTAGTTTCCATGTATTCAGAGCTAAGTAAAAATAAACATAGCTATGAAAAAAAAGATATAATTCCAAGAAACAAATGGTAGCTGTTTTGACCTTTTGAATAAATACATCAATCATATTTGGACAAACACATATGCCTGAACTTAAAAACGACCAAATTGGACTGCAATTCTAATGTTTAATTCCTCATTCAACACAAATGCTACTATTTCTGTGTTTGTTTTTTAAAGAAAATCTACTTGCACAGCTTGCAACTACATTACAGCCTCTTTCAGCCAAACTGAAGTCTGCTTGAGAAAGTAACACTTGCACCACAGAGTTGATCTTTTCCCAGAACAGGATGAGTTTGTTCCTTTTGTTAACCCAATTATAAATTCAGAAATTTTTCAGAATTTATGTCAAAATAAAAGGAGTCACCGCTACAAAAACAGCCCTAAATGAAGGGCAATGTATTTTTACTTTGTATTGTAGTGCCCTGAAAGCCATCCAGCCCCTGGTTAAGAAGTGGTCTCTTTCATGGGATCCAAACTGAGCCTCACACAGCAGCAAGAACCAGGTATGTCACATAGCGTGCGCAGATATAGCACAGGATTAGTCTTGTGTGTCACTTACAACACAGACACAAATCCAGGCCTTACTTCTACAAAACTCCGAGTGTAGATTGAAAATGAATTCGTTTTCTCCACTTTGAACCCTATGCATACACTTCAGCATGAGTCGAATTTTCTTTTCTGGGAGGCATGAGGATTAGAACAGCAATGCTACTCCGAGTGAGGTGCTGCAAGGTTCAGTAGTGTGAGAAACCCAAGAGTATCAAATTCTGCCTACACAATGCCTAGCTGTAGCCAGTGCTTCTGCACTATCACTTTCATTTTTATTCAACGCCTACATAGATTTAAAGTGAAAGTGTGTATAAGCCTGATAAGCCCTTGGTATGAAGTAGACAAAACTGTAATTTTAATTTCAGAAAAAATCTCTTATGGGAAACCACATGACAAACTGCACAGGTGTAATTCTGCTAGGCTAACAGTAAGAAAGAATCAACTATCCTGGGCTCTTGTATATCCGAAATACATTTTCTTCAAGCAGCCCTAAGTACAGCCTCCAGCTCTGCAGTTGTAAACACTAGAGAGTGTTACCTTTAGTATTTCTTTCTGATGAACTGGACGATCATTTATAAAAATAAAACTCCGCTCTGAGCTTGAGAGACTTGTCAAAGAGCTGTCTGACTCAGCTTTTGGGAGAAATCCAGAAAGATTTATCTGTAACAATAGAACAAACACAGCACAAAGGTCTTTAAAAGAGAATGTCAAAAAGATTGTAATGAGGTGGGATATTACATGAAACACACAGGAGTCCCAGCCATTCAAATACATGCACTGCTTCTTTAGAGCTATGATGGTTTGGTGGGAAATACTGGTGGTAGGTGCACAGTTGGACTGGATGATCTTGGGAGGTCTTTTCCAACGTTGGTGATTCTATGATTCTAAGATTGAAGCAATAGAAGTGCTATAAAAAAAAAAAAAAAAAAAAAAAAAGCTGAGAAGGATACTTCTGTCTCTATTACCCCTCACCAACTGAGACATTTCCCATCGGGACTGCAGGTTCAGCAGGCTGCTGTCTGCAGCTGGGGGTTGGAGTTGGTTGGAGCCAACAAACCGATGCCAGCTAACTGCATACTCGCTGACAGCAGGTCTGCCAACTACTGCTGGTCTAAGTTAAAGGCACACACTGCTGTGCAGCCTGGAGAAGGTGGTAGCGAGCTCTCACTATGGTAGAAAAGCAAAACATGAAATCCCTCTCTTTCCACACACAGGACACCTTAAACAGCCTGCTGTCAGGCCTTTATTCAGGGCACCCAAATTTACCTACATCACCTCTATCTAAATCATCTGCCCACAAGGTGTGCCAAGCACGCCCAACTGACATCCTTGAGCAGAACCTGTAATGCACCCAACCTTGCCAAGGAGCCCAGGAACACATCATACAATTCAAGTAACATTACAAATTTTGTAACTTCTCTGTTAAGCTTTTTTAGCTTTTGTTGTTTGTTTTTTTTTTCCAGCCAAAATGAGGCTGATGACACATACTGCCTGCCTTATCAGCTTCTCCTCTCCTCCACCAAACAACCTGGATGCCCTTAAATAATTTCAATTCTATCTGGTAAAGAAGCAGAAATCCAAAAGATACTGTATTTCCACACTTCCTGTGATAACTGACAGCTGTTTGGAGAGGACAGCCTCGACATAATGACCCTTCTGCAGAAAAAGGCAATTGTTCCTTTTCCAGAGACAGGATCCACCAGCACTGACCCATGCCAGGTAGCACAGGTACTGCTCCAACATTGCCCCACTGCAGTTTGCCTGGACAAGTAGCTCAGGGCTCAGCAGGGCGCTGCTGCACAGCAATGACTGGATTCTGGATCCGTGGGAAAGTAGGGAGAACATTCTGGTAACAGGGTGGATCACAGAATACAGAAATCAGATCTCTAAGTCTTTTCTTTTGGCAGAACCTCTTGCACATACTAAGACCCAAGCTATCATGCATTTGAAATGGGACTTAAAATCCCTGGGACTTGGCCTATCCTCCCTGCTCACCTACGTCACACCAGCTATCTGCTCATGTGCTCCCTTATTCCCTCCTGACCTTGTAACAAGCATTCTGTGCTAAAGCTGGAGTGTTCTGGTCAGCAACGTTGCACATAACCAAACACCACTGGTCAAGTTAAAGAGGTGTCAAATATCTGCTGGATGATTATCAAAAAACAACATGCAGCACTTCTCGATTTTATCCTGCAGCTTTAGTACATCCTCTCTGAATGTTCCTTCTTTATGTGCTTCAAATTTCTTTTCCTGTTTCCAAACATCTGTATTATAGTGTTTCACTTCAAACAGTATTTTTACTTACAGACAACATTAAAACAAAACTGAAAGTCTCTAAATAAGTCATTTAAGAAGCTGCCAGATTAAGAAATGGCTGACTACTGTTACTATTTAAAGCCATGCGGAATATCAGTACACTCATCAGAAGTTAGTAATGAGTTCTAAAACTAATCTTAATTACTGAAGTTGTCATATATAAAAATATTTTTAATTAAGGCAAAATTACAGAGACTGGAGGATATAAAATATTAAATACATGTACTTATTCAAATATATTTGTGTTAAGTGGACAGTAAGCCTTTCTTCAGCACTTGCCTTTCTCCCAGCAGCTTGTATATCTGCCAAACTTAATCCTCACAGAATAATAGGAAAATTCCTAGGAATTCCATAGGAATTCCTTTCACTGTAAAAATTTCCTGAGTGAAACTTTTCAGCCAAAATGGATCCACCCATTTCCAAGAATGGGGATGCGAAAAGCATAGATGAGGTTTCGCACATGACAAACTGTCCACTCTTTATTTTCTTTGGTTCTCTTTCTACTTTGTGAGCACTTCCTAACTTTTCCATGCCTTGGAGCCAACTTGAACTATGTTCTTGTTTCATGCAGTGCTCGTAATAGGGAAGAAGGCGAGTCTTTAAAATGTTTGAATCACTTATCACAGAAGATTCAAATGTGGAGTTAGTAAGGCACAGCTTACAAAATGATTACAGCAACACTGTTTTTTCCTTCAGAGACGACTTTGCAGTAAAGGAGTAGGAAGCTACACAATGGACAAGGAGGAAATGAAGAGTTAGTGCTGCTCTCACCTGTGTACTAAATGAGACACAGTCTGTGTGGAAAGGAAAAAGTGGCATACACGTTGTCTTTAAATACCTACCCCAATTCCTGCACACAAGGGAAAGAGACAAGGGCTACACAGGCAGCCTGAATTCTGTCATTTCATTGTGTTTGCCTGCTTAAATTAGAAATATCCATGGTTTCTGAACGTAAGTCTGTGCACGCGCAACATGCACGGATCACTTAGACACCTATAAATGATGCACGTGGTATTTTACACACTATTTAGAGACAGAGAGAGAGATGGAATGTTCCCCAACTTCTATTCAAGGAATATGGATGCCTCATGATATAGCAAAGAGGTAACACGAGAAGCTGAGTGCCTCCCTCAAGCCAGTCCCTTTTAAATACCCCTGGGTCCTCCCTGCAGAGCCCCCTGCACTTGCCATATGGGCACAGCAAGTGAGCACTCAGGTATGAACAAAACATCTGTGCTTGTTCTGACATAAACAAGAAAAACTTTGTAAGCAATGAGAGGCAATGCTTTCCCCGCCTCAATTCCCTGTATGTATATACTATAAGCATTCTTACAAACTGCAGATTTCAGTCTGACTAAACAGTTTCTTGCAGCACAGTAATTTGTGTTCAATAGGTGCTCTCACTTTACCCAAGGTGATGCATCTCATCTACATGACTCTGGGTAAGATCCACTACTACAACATACAGAAAAAAGTTAACTTTGCAGCCTCAGCAGGAGTTAGACTCTCCTATGTAAGAATGTCTGCAACAAAAATAGAAGCAGAATTAAAACAAAAAAAAAGTGAGAATATTAAGACAAAGGACAGTATCATGGGCAACTCCTTCAATTTCAACAGCAGCAAAGAGTTTCGTGAGCTTAAATTTGTTGAAAGCTGACAAATGTTTCCTTCAAATATAGGCTTATTATAATTCTTGCAAATCTTGCCTTTTAAGCATGTGCTTATTTTGCTCTTCTGATAACCCTGACAGAAACTGAGGGAATATTTAGAAGATAAGGCTAAGAGGCCACAAGGATAAGCAAGATATAACTACTTAGTTATTAATCAGAGCACAACCTGCCTGCAGGCCAGGAATCCTAACTGAAACAGCTCTGAGCAACCAGCAATTCTGCATTTGTCATCACAACTGTTTTTACTGCCATTTGATCAGTGCCACATGAGTCCTGACGAGATGATTCTGGGAGTGCATTTTCAATCACCAAACCAATTAATTTTACAGAGAGGCCAGTAACAG
This sequence comes from Odontophorus gujanensis, assembly GCA_013399175.1. NCBI lineage: Eukaryota > Metazoa > Chordata > Aves > Galliformes > Odontophoridae > Odontophorus > Odontophorus gujanensis. Next base: position 134,054 of record VXAB01000293.1, read on the forward strand.
AATCAAACGTATTAATCAGATGTCAGTCTGGAGATAATCTTTATTTCAAAACCTCTTTTTTGAGTACTGACTTAGCTCTTCATTGACAGGCTTTAAGTAGATCTGGGAGAAGGAAGCTTAAACTCACCTCAGGATCTTCACAGTGGTGTTGAAAAGGTACCATACTGCCCATAATGGCTGTTCCCAGAACTGACATACAGGCCATTTTGTGATCTGACACCCTGTTCTTCTGCCAAATAACTGCCTGAAACAAATGGCACAGAGTCAAATTTTTGACATTATATTTATATTTGTTGAACTTAAGTCATGTCTATGAACATGTATATGCAACTGCACACATACTGTATATGTAACATTCTGTACTTGGACCCTCTTACATTCACAACTTTCAGCATTAACACACACGATATGGTGCTTTTTGGCAAGGCTTCTCATGCTGTATTACTTATTTAGACTTGTAGCCATCAGAAAACTAAGGAAAGTTTGTGCTCTTGAACGCTGTATGGTTAATCTGGACTTCTGCACTTAACAATTGTTAAAAAACAAATCCATAAAAATACTACTTTTCCTCTTAGATATATTGCAGTGAGCTACGTATCTTTCACTGAGTACATATATTGAAGGCTTACAACACCTTTCTGTCATGACAGTCAGCATTTTAAGTTGGGCACTACAATGCTTATGGTACTTTAATCCATTTAGGTTGAAGCTGGGACACTGTATGTCCATTCATAGCTCCCATCTGGATTCTCTAGGTCTAGAAGTCTGTTCTATAGAAAGGAAAGCAGTATGTAAGAAAGTATCTCTAGGAAACTGGCTGTTTGTCTATTGAAAATTTTGCAGAAGTTAGAAGGATATGTGCTCTATCAGATACAAACCATTTGCACAGAATTAGCCAATGCAGTAAGGCAGCGTGAAGTGCAACTTGCATCAGAGAAATTTACCTGTTCAATCCTTACATACTTAGGAAGCATTAATAATCTTGGGAAGCTAAATTTTGCCTCTCCAATATGAAGCCTTCACTAACATGAACCCCTATATTGAACAGCCACAAATTTAACCCTGAATCTGCTTGCCTTTTACTTACCACTATGTATCAACAATTGTGCTTAATTGGCTTTCTACTTCTAAGCAACTTCTAGATTCATACTGGTTTTGTATCTACTTCTGTCATCATTAGCTGACTGAGTCTATTTTGGGGTGCAACATTCAAACATAAAAGGAAAAAAATGCAGGAAGTTGCCCATTAAATCTGACATTACAGTGCCGGTTTAAAAATAGATGTTTAAATAGGTGCTAGGCGTCCAATAAATTTAAGATGAGTTCACAGTGCTCTGACACAGGATGTTATGCAAAAGCATGGTGAGCGAGCAAAGAATATGCAGGCACCAATCTCAAGAAATGCAATACAGAGCCTTAAAATTCCACCTGTCCTGTAGGATATTTGCTGGCCTTGAAGGGTGAATTGCACTGAAGAACGCAGCGCTCCTGTAAAACAATACTCTCTTCTTATGGGACGGGTGGGATTTTTTAAAGCTTTGAGACTGGGAACCCCAAAACTTTACCCCAATCTTTAACTGTTTATTTCCAAACTCACTCCTGCCTGAATCTAACTCACTTTCTGCTCACTGCCGACACTGTGCACGCTGCCCTGCCAACCCACAGCCACCTGGAAGCTCCCAGATGCAGAAGACAACCTACATGAGGGATGACAGGGCACACACGAAGGGGTGAAGGAGAAGGGGTGCAGAGGGCAGTATGCCTGCAGCTTGGTGCTTCGCAGGCTTAGAAGGAAGGAAGGAAGATGGAGCCCCGCAGCGCTCAGCCTCCCGACTCCACACCTGCTGCACATCTCCTCAGAGACATTTGGGAGTGATGAAAGAATCTGTCCTCTTCCTCAGAGCTCATCTTATAAAACATATCCTGTACTGCTGCTATTTTAAAGTTGATTACTTAAAATGGAAACACAGAGTGCCAAACGATTTTTTCTTTACTGGATACATTTTAAATTAAACACTTGTGACAAACAGAGAAAGACACTTGTTACGTGACTAGTATAAACACCCCGCTGTTTATTTTAGGTTATCCTAGTGTGATGCCACAGGTACAGATATAAATCCTAGCTGCTGATTAATGCAAGGCTGCTATTACCCTGCCTGGCCTGCTGAACGCTGGTACATGGGACTGTAAAAAGATCACTGCAGTGAAGTGCTTTTAGAAAAGCCATGGAACATGAGAACTTATTAAATGCAAACTTGCTAAAAGTTGATACTGTTAATAAGTCCAGAGTTTATTTATTTATCTATACTATGAAGCAGACACAGAATGGATTGTGTGCTCTTCTTTAGCTCTCGCTGCATGTTACAAAGCCACAGTGTAAGAACAGCTGGTTAATTTGAAGGAAATTATTTTCTAGACTCTCTACATGCATTAATGAGCTGTAAAAAGTAATCCATTAAAAACAATGATGACTCCGTTTTATTTATTTTAAAAAGTGCCTGCTTCCACGAGGTTCCTGCTATAGCCTCATTTTTTAACCTTGATTATACCCTTTAGTCCAGCTAAAAATACACACCCACACACCCCCCTCGTATTTTTTTTTTTCTAGGTCATATAAACCTGGTGTCCAGGATGAGCCAAGGAAGAATCCGACTCTGGTCAGTATGATGACACTGCAAAAACAGCCTACTCAACGATATATTATTACATACGGACCATCTTAGGGTTTGTTAGAGCCAGCCAAATATATCTCACCTTCCTCTTGGCTTCATTGAAGGAGATTACATGATCCAGGTCTTATTTTAAAAGTCCCAACATATATGAAAATCTACTGCACATATATACAAGATAAACACACGTATATGTGTATGTATTTCCTTGGCCCCATCCAGTTCTAGAACATGCAGATATCCATCATTTTGTGCAGTATGACAACACATGCATGCCTGGAATAGGAATCTCAATTTTATAATACAGATAGCCTAGGATTCCTTGAAAAATGGGTCACGACTGGAAAAAGAGCAGGCAACCTCTTCTCATCAGGGTACCTAATATTTGTCACTGAGGGGAATAATAGCTATTCACAGTGTCAGACCCCAAGGAAGAACAATTGCAAAAATGCAGCCACTCCTCAACCCAACCCATTTTTCACGTTCTAGAATTCCTACCAGCAGCCACAGCAATACACAATTACAAAAAGAAAAATCCCACTTACAGCTGAGTACTGAACATTGTTGCTAGTTATGGAAACCAGAGCCACTACTATGCTGAGATGAATTCCTCCTGTTCACCTTACCACTACGTAACGACAATACTTTATCAGCCCTCCTTAGCACAACTAAGATTCTTGAATTAAGGTGGTGTGGACTTTCAGTACTTAAATCCAGTCTTTTTCTTCATTTATTTTGTGATAATCATCATGTTGTTTTTTTTTTTTATCTTTGGTATAAAACTTCAACAGTGTAAAGGTCTAGTAGAGCAAGCTCTGTACCTCAGCTGCAGACTGGAAACACCCACTGGCTCTGTTCACAAGAGCTGCATTTCACAGCCTAATTTTGTTTTACATGCTCCAAAAATCCCATCCTGAGAACTTAACTGTAGACAGTTCTCTCTCCAAGGCAGGGTCTTTCTTAGCTTTCCTGACTTAAAGCATAACAGCTTATTGGGCTCCTTCATAACCAAAACCATGTCTGCTATTTGTTAAGAGGGCACACAAACAGGAACTAAGCCAAGCAGCAATATCTAAAGTGTGAATTCAGTCACAGGGTAATAAAAAAACCACCACCATGATAGTGAGCTTTTGCTCATGCTGCACAGACACCTGGCTGCAAGGGGAGGCACACTCCTGCAGTGGAAGAAAAGCTACCACTTAAGATTAAGAACATATCAACATAAAGATTTAGCCACGTAGTTTAAAATCCCAGCCTTGAAGCATCAGTGTTGTTTGATCTGCTTCAGGCTACAGCTGGTGTCTTGGTGTAAAAATCATGGGAAGCTACCTTAATGACAGAACTCTGGTGTTCAAGAAACCTTTAGATGTTGTACTGAGGGCCACGGTTTAGTGGGAAATACTGGTGACAGGTGAACGTTTGGACTGCGTGACCTTAGAGGTATTTTCCTACCTTGGTGATTCTATGACTCTATGATTCTATTGGATAATCTTCCCTTGGAAACAGAAATTGTGTCAGCTTCTCAGTTAAACTTAACACACCTCTTCATCAAATTGTAACTATCTTCCCCAAATATTTTCTATTTGCCCCAGAAGAATCAGTTACCTCATCCACTTCATAACTGACAGTGGTTCAACCACTGCTGGATGCACAGGATGAAGAAACTCAAGGTCCTGTTGTCCCCCCTCATCAGGCACACTCAGTGAACATGTCCCACAGGCATCAGACATCACAGTGGAGTTTGATGAAAGGTAGTAATTTTTCTCTGCAACATTCATTCTACAAGTTCTTAAGTAGTTCTTTAAGTATGAGAGCACCCTCCCAATGAAAAGGCATTCCTGAGCACCACACACCAGAGAAGTGGGGAGGTAAGCTATGAGAAGAACAGAAAGGTATTGCAGGGAGCCATGGGCCTTCTTCTGGCCCTTCTTCTTCTTACAAAGCTTTCATGAATTACCAAGACAAAAGCAAATGTTTTTTTGGGGGGCCGCTTTTACCACACATGGTCAAGCGTGGTGGTTAGAGAAATCACATTTCCCTAACAGGAACAACAACAAAATCTAAACTGTCCTTCAGAAGATGCAACATCAGCACAGCATGTTCCATATAAAAAAGAGAGTTTAAAAAGCCTTCTGTAATATAGTAGTTAGCAAAAGTAACAGAAAGCCCACTTAACCCTAACAAAACTCACTGTTAAGGAAGAAGGGAAGTTCCCACGTGGCTTTGGAAATGCCCTTTTTGCACTAACCTTTTGCAAGCCTGTAAGGGAAACGTGCAAGCTTTACAAGAGCCAGAGGCACATCTCAGATACTACAGCTCAGGCTGCCTATATGAAGCAGTAATTGTTTTGAGATTGCAGATATATACTGGGCTGTCATTTGAAAAAAGTGATGGATGAGAAACTGGAAACCTCGGGGAATTAGTAATAGGATATAAAGCATTTCACCTCTAGGTCACCAGTTCAAATTCAACCAGGTTGGTAGTGACCAAAAGTAGTTACCATCTGGCAGCTGTTCTCAGGCTGATGTAAGCTGAGTTGAGGGTCTCAGCGCATTTCCTAGTGGACAGGTGGCCGCATCACAAAAAACATCAGAATTAACTCTCTGTTGGGCTTTCTCAGCAAAGCTGCTCTACAGAAAAGTCTGAATTCCAGATCAACATGAGCGCACGTTGCTTGCAGAGCACTGCAGATTTTTACTCATTCCCCTGTATATTTTGAAGCATAGATGAGGAATGGAGTCAATCACCATCATTATGTTAAAGGAAGCAGCCTTTCCAACTCAAGAAAGAGCTTATGTGCTGCTATTAATGCTCAACATAGACTTCTTCTCAACACGCAGCTAACAGTTTGGAAGTAGAATGAATAAAGGTGAAGTATGATCCCATTTAAAAAAAAATGGAAAACTTACCCTAATGGACAATTCTAGATATTCCATCTCTGAAGGAAAAAAAAACCCACAGTTACTATGGAAAGCTAAGAGACAGACAACAAACTGTTGTGGGACTAATGGATACAGACTGCAGGAGGTCCAATATCTTATATAAACCTAATTAAGATAATGTAGCAGCAGCATTTCCTCTCACAGTACATACGTAGCACCTGGTGGCATTGTTTAGGTCAGCACCAGTCACTAGCAGACAAGGGCCTTGGCTAAGAAAGAATGACAGCCATAGGTACAGAAACAACTGCAGAACAGACCACCTGCATCCCGAGGTTCTTTTCTCCCAGGAAACAAAGAGCAAACAGCCCGAGATCAGAGCTTCAAAACACTAAGCATGAAAAGCACTTGGGAAAAAAAAAATACTCCCTTTTGTAAAGATTTTTCTCAATAGGAATTGCAAAGTGTATTGAGCCTTAGGGCCCACCCGTGCTCTGTATACAGCAGCAGTTGTGTATATGTGACCTCCTGATAGGCACCACCTACATCAACTGCTGCCATAATCTGTTCAGCAATTTTATGTCTGAAATTGTTATAACAGACAGCACTACTGGGTGTCATCTCTCCTCTTGGTGTTTGTGGAACACAGAAAATGAGAACAGAGCTGAAGCATTCCACCTTTCAACATGCCAAGGTATCCCTTAAACATCACTGGCTTGAGACTGGGTCATGGGCCACAGACTTGAAGTGGGAAGGAGCAGGCCAAGAGCTGCTCCAGGCAGAGCCCAGCAGCACTGCTTGTCCAACGCAGCTCGAGCTCACTGGGGGCTAGAACGTGGCATTTCAGGCACAAGGGTTTGATGTGGCTTCAGCAGTAGCTGACTTAGGAACGTTCTTAGCACGCTTTCAGATAATGTTAACTTTAAATAAACCTGCTGAATACTCATGTAAATTATTTCCATTTGGCTGTCTCATTATTCAATACGCTTTCAAGGAACATGGTGATGAAAGAAGAAAAATACCTTTCTAACATAACCATACTGGCAAGAGGATCGACATTATCAGTATTCAAAGAATGTCTTGGCAGGATAAACCTTCATAAAAAGGAGGAGCACTAGCTAATCCAAGTTGTCAAAATAGCAATAGTACTTCAAGGGTTGATCTGCAAAGTGATTCATTATTTATTGCTAATGCAAACAAAACATTCTGAACAGAAACAGCAATTGATTATTTCCTATCAGAAATTCAATGACAGAGTACACCAATAAATAAAGGACTCGAGGACTGACAAAAGGATATCTATTTTTCTTACATATGAGAAACAACCAGAGGCAGTAAGAGCATCGCTCGTAATAGAAAACAGATCACACATTTAATGGGAACATTTTCATCTGTACTAACACAGCTAAGTAACCCCAAGAAAAAAAAATATGGAAATTTCATTCAGAAGCATAAGGCACACAATATTTACAAAAGAAAAACCACACACAAAACCAACGCAGTAGAAATAGAGCATGCAGTGTATGTATCTGGGATTGTAAGAATGCATATGCATTCAACAGCTCAAGAATAACCCTGGCCTCCCAAAATAGGTTTAATCTAGAACCAGCTACACAACCATTTTCAGACGCCTAACTTCAGGTACATTAATGAAAGCTTCCTCCTCATTACACAGTATATTCTTCCTCAGTATGGTGAGAGCTATGCTTTCTTCCATTCTCATTCCTTGTAAAACACAGGACTTTAAGAAAGATTATTTTAAAAGGCACTGGCTAACTGTCTTTGAGACTAATTTTCAAGAGCTTTTTGAAATGCACTGTATTGTACTAGCCTTCCTACTTCTTCAACCCATCTTCCCTCGTCTCCTTCTGCAGTACCTGATCTCTGCTACCTCTTTGCTCTTTTAAGTCTGGGAATCTGATCTTACGCCTGACGTCTACCATCTTCTAATGCAGCAGAAAGCATTGGCTCAGCCTCAAGAATCTGAGATTCTAGGAACTCGTTTGGATAATTGGACATATGCATTTTTTAAAACTAATCTATGACTCGTGAGCTCCATGGCAAACAAAGCTTTTCGAATAAGGCAATTCATTCTCCTAGTGCACATCAAACAGAAACACAACAGGCACTACAAAACAAACAAACAAACAAAAAAACACAGACAACCCTATTCAGTAGTGTATTACCCTAGCATATACACCCTATAGGGTTGTTATGGGAAGAACCTCTTCCAATATGACTTAATAATTTTAATGACAAAGCCACTTATAATCTGAAGGAAAATGAAATTCACATGCCATGATACAGTGGCCAAACAAACGCACTCCAACCTGTTGAAAATTATGTACTGAAGTTTCAGAATTTCAGATTTTTGAAAAGGTAAGGTGCAACAGGCAGTTTTTATTTTGCAAGAAATGACAATGACAGTAGAAATACAGGAATCTGCATTCAAAGGGTATCTTTTCCTGGGTGTTTTTTTTAGTTTTTATAATTTTCAGACTATTTTAAAGCAGCGCACAGACAAACCACACTTCCTACATCACATCTTGGCCCTCTGATTTTCCCAGCTCAGCAATAGCTACTGAGCGACCTCTTGTGTTTAAACATACCTGAGCAGCTTCTTTTTTTATTTTTATTTTTTGCAAATAAAGTAAATGCACATAAGGGCAGCAGTGCAAGATCTCTATCATTACAATGAACACGCGCTGCCTACAGATAGCATCTCTACTGATTTACTCTACCAAGCATGCCTACCTAAAGTTGGCATTGAAGAATTTAACTTTGAAGCAAAGAGGACGGGCAAACTTCATGTATTCCCAGCAAGTAGAAAGAGATTGGTTTGTAATACAGAGGTGCCACTTTCTAAGTTGAACTGCTGAGTCTACCACCTGAAAAGAGCTTCATTTAGCTGCTACATGAGTTTGGTTTTCAGCTCTTACTACCCCCCTCCCTCATCATATGTAGTAAGAGCTGAAACAATCCTCTGAACTTTTCTTCTTCATACCAGAAAACCACACAACAACCTCTACTTGTAAAACTACTGGTTGACAGATAATACCCATTTGTGGTATTTTCTCAGTTTTTGTTTACATGATCACAACAACCATTGGTTCTCATAGAGTATATCTTCATCACAGGTTTTCCCTCCTGTTTTTCTCATTTCCAGCTTGCTGTTTTCCTAGTCTCTGAAGTACAGTTTCACTGTTAAAAATACTTTCAGCTTTCAGAATCTCAACAAAATGTTTGTATGCATACAGAGATAATCTGATGACAAAACATCCCCCTATAATGCATTTCACAACCATCACCTTCAACATAACCAAGACAGTTTGGAGGATGCTGGTTGCACTCTTTCTTCATCAGCAGCAATAGACTACATTGGTAGAACAGAGACATTAACATTTCTGTTTGCTTCTTTCAGCTTTAGCTGGGCTTTAGACACCACAAACACCATAACAAGAGATGCTGCAAGATAAGGCTATCACAGATGTCACTGATCAGTGAAGGAGCCACACTCTTGGGTCCCGAAGTGAATTCACAAAGCTATTAATTTGCAGAAATTCACTAATTTGGCACCTCTGCACAGTCAACATCAAAAATGTGCAACAGCTGCTCTCTCCATGACATATTTGCAGTAAATAAAGCGTAAGAGACACAACCAACCTGCCATTATTGTCACTGTATTACAGACAAGAAAAAACATAACACACCAACCAACCAAGATATGCAATCAAAGGGGATGAAATCAAAATACCATAAAAACCACTTGCAGTTTGACAGTAGCAATGTCACTGCAGGTCCTCCTCTTCCCATTCCACTGCTCCTAAAAATGCTTGCTTCCTTACCCAGGAGACGCAGTCCTGCACCTCCCTGCCAACAAAGAGGTATCAACAGGAATTTCCAAACAGCTGGGATGGCACAAATTCTGCATCAACCATGCAACAGATGTCTAGTTCAAAAATGTCAACTGAGCAAACACGTTCTACAACAAAAGAGATATTTCCCCAACACAGTATGTCAATCTTCAGACGTGTAATAAATGATAAACTACAGTCACATAGGGAAAAAAACAGATTCACAGAAGGTACAGCTGATGTACTGTACTAAGTCCTTGCAGCAACTAACAATGGTAAATAAAAGCCCCAGCAAAACCACAGAAGAATTTTACCACACTCACCAAAGAGGGAAAAACCACACCACCAATTAAATACAAAATTAGTTTTATTAACCAGTATTTAAGACCAGTACTGTGAAGCACTACTAGATACGTCAGAGAGCTTAACACAAGCTAAGAAGTGCAAACACCTGTGGTCTATGGTTTTAAGCTTTCTGTAGTCTCAGTGAAGTAAGACTGAAAGTAGTTACTCAGCTTTGGAATACAAATTCAGTAGTCACAAGGATGGTTTTTTGTTTTTTCCTTTTTCTTGACAACATCTACACTTATATATGTACATACTTCTTCCTATCTATCATCAGAGTGTGTCAGACAACTCCAGAAACAGATGGACAATCTATTTAAGAAAGCACAGTGGCATTCATCATTTCTACTGGGAGGGAACTCAACCACAAATATCTGGTAGTAAAGAGTAACTGCTCAAAACTGATCAATAAACAGGATAAAATAAGAAGGTCAACAAACAAAAGCAGTCTAGAACCGGAAAAGAATTGCTGAGGAGTCTGACCAGGAGATGTCACTCTCTACTGTGTAGCAACTTGGGAATTCATTAGACCAGCTTTCCTCTGCTGTGTGGAAAGGAGGAGCACAGCCAATAAAATGAGCTACGTGCAATTGAGGTCAGGTGAAGGAGAACCGCCCAGTGTGTCACTTCAGTAGCTGCATGTTCAAATGACTGCTCAGTGGTCCACGAAGTCAAAGCAGTCTCCAGGATGCCTCTGAATTCAATCCCCCAAGTCTAAACAACAAACAACTGGCTCCATTAGCTTAAACTACTAGCATAGGAGACAACACTTACGCTTCATACATCTACCCAAGGTATCTGTTGGAGCAGCCCAAAAGGCAGATCTGAGCCTGAGTTTTAGGAACTTTTAAGATCAAAATCTATAACTATCATAAACATACATACACAGAATGAAAAAAGAAGTGGAAGTCCAGAACTGATCTACAATGAAAGACAATTCCTATGGATCAAATATTTTATGTAAAACACTACTTCAACTGCACAAATTCATCAGAAAAAGACCCTTAACACAGCTGACTGAGAAATAATGACTATTACCTTATTATGTACGAAGGTTATTCTCAGTTCTGGCTTTATGATGCCATATGCTATCAGGAGGTCCTGGACTTTTTTCAGTTCTTCCTTACATTTTCTATTCGTTGAATAAAACTGCTTTCTCACAGGAAGATTCTTAAACAGCTTGAGGACTGTTACTGTTGTACCTACAGCAGGTGATGAAAAAACAAGCAGACATTATACTGAAAGCAGATCACCCTCTGCATAATGAGGAAGCTTTGTTTATCCTTGAAGAGCCCTGTCTGTATACTACTGCGTGCAAGTAAACCATAGCAACACTAGATTTGATTACTAGAATAAATTTGCTTAAGGAGAAGAAATATAAGTTAGCAGTCATCTCACAAAAATAAGTACTAACATAAGCTTTGATTCCCTTCCTTTGCCTAGAGTTATGACTGGAACATTAAGCATTCATGTGCACACACTGAGAATACTTAGAATCAGCCATGAAATAAAGCCAAAGACTCTTTAAGTGCACTATTTTAAGTTAACTATTTTATTAATGAAAGTTAAACAATTTAAAGATGAATTAGACACATCTGGAAGCAAAGGAATATTGAGCTCCATTAATGCCTTTTGCTAGCATTCCCATTAGGATATACCTGAAAGGCCAGATACCTCTGTTTAAGGCATAGTATATGGTGAGAAGAGGGGTATCAATCTAGCAATATAATCATGAAAATTCCTACCCGACAAAGATATTGCAAAAAATTGAAGAGATGCCATGGAATTCATTTTTCAATTGCAATCATTAAACAATTTTGACAAAACACAAAGCCATGCAATTCACAGGCTCTGTAAAGGCTTTCTGGCTGTAGAAAATACTACAGCCTGAATGTCACAAAGATTCTCTGGTTAAAATTAACTGCCTATATTGTAGAGTTTTCAGATTAAGCTCCTTCTTCAAGAGCCAAGTGTGGCAGGCAGGCTCCCCTCTGGATGTACAAGGCACTGCACCCATCACGGGGCAGAATACTGACAAGGAACTTCTGTGGCTCAGCCGGAATGTGCTGTGGGTGAGAACAGATCTATCTTTAGAGAAAAGCAGCAGCCGCTTCCTCAGAAGCCCAACTTCACTGCAAGAAAGGAGTAACCATCACTTCTGGGAACACAGACCTGTGAAGAATGTGAAGGCAAGGATACAACGTGGCCTTACAGGGCAACAAACAGCTCAACAGAGTACAAAGAAAGACCAATGCTACCACAGCTTTCACACACATGAATTTCTAGACACAGTCTGCATTAGAAGTAACTCAGACTTTACTAGGTAGGTCCAACAGCCATGCTGCTTCCAGGTACTCCCTCAGATAGGAGTCTGGCAACTCTTCCTCCCTCAAGCAAGGGTTTTGCTACATGCAGGAACATAATCTTGATTCTTAAGTTTTCATGTAAAGTCTGTGCCTGGACCTGGGGCACTGAATTTTTACAGCTTTTATTTCCGCTCTGTCAGCTTGAAGAAGAGAGTCAGAGAAGGCAGAACTACTTTATAATTACTATCTAAGGCAACTTCTGAGACACTGTTTCTTATGCTAACACCACATTCTTGGTTGACAGACACAAGACAAGGGATGTTTACAGCTGCCAAGATTTCACCCTCAGCCTCTAAATACAGAACAGATATTTTGACATTAAACAGAGCCCAAGAGAAACAAAATCCCTGTCACAACACAATATCCTACCTTGACCAAGATGGGAAGGCTTTTGGGAAGTTATATGCCCGCTACTATCCAAAACATACTGAGTGCTGATATCATCATCAGCTGTCTTTGTTGTGATCAAAACCTGTGAATAATAATAAAATCACATTAATCAAGGATTCACAAAGATCAGAATGGGCTTAGATAAGCTTTGCTATCATTCTTAACGTTGTACTATTTTAGTCACCACAATTCCATGGAATTAGTTTATAAGATTCCTCTCCTACAGGTGTTTCTTAGTCACAGAAAACATTCTGCATTAGCACTCATTTTCCCACCCATTTAGTTAAAAGCTACACATTTTGATCACAGTGCTACACAGTATAAGCTGTTCCTAATACCTACAACGCATACTTCTTTGTCTTCTACTCTAAGCACAATTTAAATTAACACCTAAATCAACTGATCATTCTGCATTTTCATCCTTCAAGAGAAGATATACTGTGACAACTTCTTAAATTCAGGTGAGATTACACAAACATAATTACTATCAAAGAGCGTATTAATCTTCCACACCCAGCTGTATCTGGCAATCATGAAGCCGTACGTTTTGTAAACTGCTAAGGTAAGACACAGATTGTCTTTAGCAAGACCAGTCACACTCCAGTAGTTCAATAAAGTTACAACTCTGTGAGTTCAGCTACTGATATTCTGAATGAAGAGCCACCACGCTTTAAGCACCCGGGAGACATAAAGGTTATTATTCCTATAGAGCTCAGGATGTTTTGGTTTTCTTTAGTTTCCTCATGTGAATCATTCCTCATTCAGCCATGCCTCTGGAGAGAAAAACAGTAATTGATTAATTGGAAACAGCGATATTACAGGCCTAGTTACAGGTCGGTAGTAATGTACCTCTTAACTGAAACTTCAGGGGGTAGTTTGGGTAGGCAGACTGCAATTAACGCCAGGAGCGTTTAATTAACATAATTACTGATCCCCATATTAACGTAATACCTACTACGGTACTTAATAGACCAGTCAGACCAACTCCTGTATCTTTTGAAACACAACACAGGCTGATTAAATGCTCAGTACAGTCGGCATCCTGCCCTGACAACTCATCAGAAGGAGCCAACCATGGACATCTGTCATCATCTGCCAGCACTCCACCACTTCTGAAAGCCTCTTTGGAAACCTCCATCCAAACACACAACCCACTCCCGCTTAGTGCAACGTGAACGTAGCCCAAGGTAGCAAGGAGTCTGGCACTCTCACCCTCTGACACCTCTGCTGACCTTGAGAGCTGACGGTTCCCATCAGACACTGATCTCAGTATCTTCCTGCAGCATCTAATCCTTGGCAGACTGCAAAAGAAGTCCAAACCTGACCTTGTCTCAGCACAAACACAGAAAGACAGAGAACTGTGGAACAGGTAGATGCTGCACGCTTCAAAGTCTGAACGTTTCTAAGATGGTTTTGAACCCACTTCCCTTTAGCCTACAAGTCAAATCTTAAATATCAGTACACTGTCAACGTCAGTCCTATCAACACAAACATATGGATCAGACTCAGGTAGGCCAGGGAGCAAGTTCCTGTTTACTCATATAGACAACCATTTGTGCAACTGCAGTCAACCATTTGTGCAACTGCAGTCATATGCATGTCAAGGAACAATATGGAGTGCAGCAAGATCCCATGACTGTTGATCACTTAGATAACATCAAGGCAGAAATCCTTACTAGAACTGCAGCTATGTGGGCTATCAGCATCCTGAAGTGATTTCTCCTGGCCACCATCTGCTGCTTCTTATTTTGAGTTTGCTCAATTCAAGTGGCAAACTCAGCCAAGCTCTTAGACATCATAACACTAAAGGGGGCAAACCAGCATCCCAAAAAATCACGTATCTATACCCTGATATGACAGAAAAGCACAAGGAAACAACTAAGCAAACTGTCTCTGATTGATTGTTACTGAGCAAACAAACACAGCACCGGTATAACCAGTAGGACGGAACACAGGACTGACACTAACAAGAAATCTATATTGCCTCCTAACCTTTATGGTACGACTTAGGGGTGAGGAAAGGCAGCACACACAAAACAGACTGTCCCAAAAACAAGTTCCCAGTGGCTGCCAGAACAATTTAAAGACTTTGCACTGACACTTTATTAAAACTTTCACAGACGCACACAAATCACGGCACAGAAGTCTGGCCACTCACCTCTGATATGCAACAAATTGATCCCAGGGCTTCCCCACGGAATCCATATGTGGTCAACCTTTCAAGATCCTCAGAAGAGCTTATTTTTGAGGTGTAGTGTTTTATTGCCATAACAGGAACATCAGCGACCTTGATTCCATTGCCATTGTCTCTTACTTCTATTTTGTCAAACCCGTAATTCTCCTAAATATGTATATAAAAAAAAAACAGTAATGGATAGCTAGAGTGGAGTAATGTATTAAGGCACCATCAAAGCAACTGCAAGTACTGATTCTCTCTTTTATTATTTCAGCATGCATCATTGTCATTTCAATAAGCACGTGCATGAGCAGATAAAATTCTAACAACCCAGGTAATTAGAACAGATCACTTTTGAAAGATGAAATTCAGATGCTGTAATATCTCAGACTCAGACACAGCAAACAAACGCTTCCTTCCAGCTACACTACAAGCTGCACACATAAATGACATAAAAAAAATCACAAGCAGGAGGAGAAAGTGATTAGAACTGCAAGATCACTAACTAAACTCCTCTCACAGAAGCCACATGTAGCTCTTTGAAAAGATTATGATCTATCACACAGAAAAGCAGGCTGTAGTGTGTGCTACATTTAGGCAATCATACAATTGATTTGCTTCAAAATAAACCGTCTTGAATGAGCGGTTCTCATGTTTCCACAGCCCACTGACACTGTGCAGAGCACACGAGGGGTGATCTCAAAAGATGACTGATTCAACAGAACTGTGCTGCTCCACCTGGACACAACCTGGAGGTAGTGAAGGAAAACGTAACATACTCACAGGTTTTCTCAAAGAAAAACTAATGCAATTCAAAACAAACTAAAGATAACATACAATCTGCGTTATGAAACATCAAAAGCTTCTGGAGTAGGCCAAGAACTACAAATATTTAATTGATATGCAGTACAAATGTGGATATGTTTTACTTTCCAAATTAATCTACGGTGCTACGTTCAGGTTATGTTCAAGCTGAAAGACAACGTTTTTGCTCATGTCTGTGTCAACCTCTTGCTGGGAAGCAACATCAAAACTATGATACACCTGAAGTGGGCATAAAATCATGTCAAGACACAGAAAAAAGGAAATCTCCCACTGCTGCAATATGCAACAATGCAGGGTTTCTGCATTTTACTACCAACCACTATGTTCCATTTCAATTTTTACAACCATGACTTTTATCTGCTTCAGAAAAAAGAGTGAGCAGATTTATCCTCTTCAACTTGAATCAAAATGAACAAATTTCCACTTAAATCCTAACATTATTCACTTTTACTCAGGCACATTTACTTAAATATTAGTGTTAAAACTCTGTATTCCGCAACACCACCCTCTCATGCTAAATGGCCTACATACCACATGATGATAGGAGGTTTTTAAGCTACTCTATCAGATCACTGCTGCCAAGCCATGTAGTTCGACTCCCTCCTCTTTTAATCACAGCTTCACGGTCCCACCTCTACTACCCATTACGACTCTCAGAATCACACAATCATAGAATCATTTGAGTTGGAAGGGATCTTTAAAGGTCATCTGGTCCAGCTACCCTGCAATGAATGGGGACATTTACACTAGATCAGGTTGCTCAGAGCCTGATCCAGCCTGGCTTCGTCTGCCTTCAGGGATGGGGCATCCACCACCTCCCTGGGCAGCCTGATCCAGTGCTTCACCACAACTCTTAACAGACCAATTCGGCTCGTTAAACTGCCACAAGCAATCTGCTTTTCCCATTGGTCTTTAGCATTAGCAAGATGAACAGAACACAAAAGGCAGAAAGGCCTAGCAATGCCAAGCATGTGGTTTTAGGTCTTTACTTTTCAGGCAACCAGATGGATCAGCTTTTTAGTTATACTTCTGATCCTCAGCTAAACTTCCTCTCAGAGGGAATAAGAACTAAAGCTTCTATTTTCTGCACAGGAAAAGCAAAGCAGAAACAAATGTCTGTCTCTTACAACAGCCATTTCATGCAACATTAACAAACCCGTAGCTGAGATCACTACATTCTGAATCCTAACTCTGCTCTAAACATTAACAAAGGCTGTTGCTCATCTACTCTACTAAATTAGAACATGCAGGTGTAAATCAGACTTTAAAGATTACTCTCATAAATTCCTGTTGTTAGAGCTCAGTCAGGTAAACTGATAAGACTGATGCCTGTGGAGTCTCTTTACTACTATACAAGCAATTATACTGCTGCATCAGCAGGTTTTAGCATACTTTAACCCAAACCCAGGTCATCTCATCAAGAATAAAACCATGACTCCATATGCTTACTGCAAAGTCATGCTACTGGGGTAAGCTGACCCTGCTGCTAACAAAGCAAGCAAGCTCCAGCATGTTTGTCTTTCTAATAGCAACAGAGTGGAAGTTCAAATTAACACATAGTTAGCACGTAATGCCCTGGCCACAGTTCAATTTTTAATCAAATGACTGGGTTTATAATGTAATGAAAGCAGTATCACATTATCTAAAGCTACAGTACAAGCTCATGAGTTTCCCTGTCTTGTGTAAAAGCTGTCTGATACATCAGGCAAAGACACTAAATAACATCACCTATCGGAGTTTGGTTAATGAAATTAGCAAGGATACAAAGCTGTCCAAGACTTCATGCTATACTTTGCCACTACTACAGCTTCTGAGAAATATCTCGCCTGCAGGTCAGCAGGTGCTGTGCCTGCTATGCTACGCCTGTCTACTGACTTATCAGGGAACTGATTTTGGACTATCTTTGTTTGAGGTTAAATCATATACTTATAAATAGCACCAAGCTCTCCCACACCCAAAGCAATGATAGCCTGAAAAACACATCGGCAGAGGAACATCTTTCCCAGCCCCTTATTTCATACACAAGTGTACAAGAAGAAGAGGGGCCTTACCAGTTTAATGTCAATAGTCGTGGCACTAGCATCCAAGGAGTTTTCTATCAGCTCCTTCACCACGCTGACAACCGATGTAATCACTTGAGAACTTGAAAGGAGACGAACGGTTTCTGCTGACAGCTGCTTCATAGTGGAATTAGGATCAGAGAAGCTGCATAGAAAGATATGAGAAATAGAATGGAAAAGACACATTACAAATACACATTTCTAAACATGTGAAACATAACATTAAGGCTAAGGGGTAACATTTTAAGGACTCATTCAGACAGTGCTTCCTCTGCAGTCAGTGGCAGTTTGACTTGTGGAAGGAACAGTATACAGAGGCCTAGAATAGAAAATACTGTTTGAAGCACACTGGATTTCTATCCTAAAAAAAGTTCAAGAATTCAGAGATATACTGAGAAAACAGTGTATTATCTCACATTTACCAAGCCATTCCTCTAAGTTACTACAACAAGTAGTTGTGCTCTTGTGATTGTAACACAGAAGACAGATTGTATGGTAACCCACAGTGCTAATCAGAAACATCTTCAGACAGCATATCTATCAGCACCATGTCTAATTCTAGCACAAATGATAAAATCTAAGGATTTTGAATCTTTACTATTTTTTTCCCAAACTTCTGGCATTACTTTTTCCCTGCTTTTGAAATTTCTGAGCTCAGCTCTGCTGTGTTCTGCATACAGCTCCCAGCAGCCAAGAATTCAAGAAACATGACCTCTTTCTGCTTTGGAGCTGGGGGAAGGTGGGGGCAGCACAGTGAGAAAAGGGCGCATAAACTAGCATTGTGACCTATTGGCAAGGAGGAAAAAAAGCCAAACTTTCTCCACTGTAACCTCACTTTTCTTATCAGACTTACTGCATGCCCTCGGGCGGGTCATTTTATTCCTGTGTATTCCACATGAAAACAGAAATGCCTCACATTATAAGAAGACAATAGAGAAGTTCTTCTCACTGGAAATGCCTACAAAGGGCTACAACAGGCCAGCTGCATTATACATGGTAACACTTTGCCATTAAGATGGGAAGTGGATCTGCAAATTTTAGCAGGTACTGATCTTTAAGTATGTACACAGGCCTAATCAACCAAACTCCAGCAAAAGTCTTTGCTGATCTTTGTAGTATGACACAAAGAATTTAACCATAGTTTGTTGCACATATGGGAAAGGTGGCAGAAAGAGCATTACCAGCTCTTTGCACCCCAAGAATGGTTTGAACACTATGCCAATCCGACTCTTCAAGAAACACTTCTCTTTTGTACCCAACAGCCCCCTACTACTGTGAGACATGGAAGGCCATTACTCACACTGGAAGCCAAACAAAGCCCACAACACCTGGCTGGCTCCCGACTGCATCCACTCAAACAACCTGCTGGAGGACAACGTGGCAGGTCCCCTGACTGCACACTCAACATCCAGCCCGAGGCAATGAGCACGTGGGAAGGAATGGAGCAGACACAGCCACCATAGCAGGAAGGCGAGCAGGGTGAGCACTGCTACCAGCCCCCAGACCAGGGCTATCCTGCAGCATCTGGGCCACTGGCACAACAAGCACACAGCTCTTCTCCGCCTTCTCAAAAGCTCCATTCAACTTAAAGGGCCAGGCAAATACGTATACTACGTATAATATGTAGTATTTAGATTCCAAAGAGAATTTCTCCTTCAGATGTGGCAAGATCTGACAGATCAGTTTTCCACCAACCAGTCAAAGAGAAGGCAGATGGGAAGAGGTGTGTTGCTGAACACATCCACAAGTCACGCAGCACTCCTGCACAGTGTCTGATGATTTATTGACAAGCGCCAGCCTGGAGCCAGATATCTCCACGAAGAGATGCTGACTAAGGGGAGGGAGGAGCTGATCACAGAAAGAAACGCTCTATGAGCTGTGCCTGATGCAGAGGTTACGGAGAGGAAGGAGCTGTGAGTTTGTTCCCCGGTCCCAAACCTCAGCGCTCAGCCCCGCCTTGGTGAGCGGCTATGATGGCGCAGCCACACCTGCCACTCCTTGCCTACCGCTTCTGGGGTCCGCTGCGTCGGAAACGGGAAAATAAACACAGCAGCGTGCACAGGAGAACCCCACGGGCACTCATTCCCCCGCAGCCCGCTCCGCGCCTTTCCCGCCGCGGCGCTGCCCGCAGCAGGGCCCGCCCGCCCCGCGCTCCGCCCCGAGGCTCCAGGCCCGGGCCTAGGCCCAGCGGCGCGGAGAAGCGCCCTTCCTTCTCCTCGCCCTTCTCCTTTCCCTCCCGGTTCTCCTCCTGCCCGGCTGCCAGCCGGCCCGGCCCCGCTGCGCCCCTCACGACCCCCACAACCCCCGTACCTGCGCGTCCCGCTGCCCCGTGGGCGGCCCGGCCCCTCCCCGCGCGGAGCCCTGCCCACGGGGCGGCCGCACCGCGCTACCTGCGGCCGCGCTTCTGCTCGGCGGCCGCAGTCGGAGAGCGGCTGGAGGAGCTCCCGCAGCGCCGGAAAGGTGGGGCCGTGCCCGGGAGGAGCGGGAGGGGGAGCGGGACGGCGGCTGGTAGCGGTGGGCAGGGGCCGGGGTGGCTCCCTCGCTCCTGTGGTGCCGGGGAGCCGAGGCGGACCGGGCCGTGCTGCCCCGCCCCGCGGCCCTCTGCGTCGCTGTGCCTCCATCCCGCGGCGGTTGCGGCTGTGGGGTGTCAATATGTGAGACGGGGATACCGCGCTTGCTGTGGGCCGGGGAGCACGAGTTGTGAGGGAGGTGGGATGACGGGCTCTGAGATGCCTTCTGATCGTGCAGTGTTTGGCACGGCCGTGTCACCTCACGGCCTCTTCACCTTTCTGCTGATTCCACGTACACCACGTTGGCGGCACAGCTTCCTACCCTGTGGCTGTTGCCTGCAGCCCCATAACGCGGCTGTCCTGGGTGTGCAGGTTTGTTTGGGCAGAGGGATGTGTCTGTATGGGGCCCTGAATGAGCACTTGAACGAGCACGGCCTGGGATGGAAGGCAACAAGTTGGTTCCACTTCCTTAAGCCAAAATACAGCCAGGTTTCTGGCATTAGGAAAGAAAACACAGGAATGCAATAGATGGAGAATATATTCAGTTGATTCAGCAAGAGATGATGAGGAGAAAATAGCTTTGGTATATCAAAATACAATACTGGCTAACTTGTGATGTTTTGTCCTCAGGCGGCAGCAACAATTTTACTTTGATCTTACTTCACAAATCTCAAATAATATAATCCTTGCACACGTGCGTTTTGAAACGCTTTGCAGCGAGGGTTGATTGCAATCAGCATTGCCGCAGTTCAGTTTCAGGTTCCTCACATCTATTTTTGTATTACCACCTCCTGATAATACATGCATTGCACACTGCGATGCGTTACGCTGTGATGTTACAGATATGATGAACACTGAACAAGTACTAGAAAAAAACTTCCTAAAAAAAGAAAAAGGCCCAACTATTACTGCCTGTTAACGCTCCTGTCAACGGATTCAGAAGGAAGTTAACAGTTCTCCGTCCCAGTGCTGTAAATGTTTGTAAACAGTCCTGTGGGTTGTGTGAGTATGAAGTATGAAGGAAACTCTTTTTAATACTGAATACCAATTGTAGTACACTGGGCTGATCTCCTAAAGAAAGGAGGAGTAGAAATTGTGTTGTGTATGTCTGTCAAGTAGAAACCTTCAGAGTCTTCGGCTATTGTCAGTTAAAAGAGCAGGGTATGAGTTCCAAAACTTGCAGGGGGCGGAGATCTGATATCTGGTCTTGTGCTGCAGAATAAATCAGCTCTTACTTAGTCTTCCCAGCAACAGGTTGTCAGGCAGACAGAATATGCAAATTCCCAAATAGCCATAATGTGAGTGAGATGGGGGAGAACTGGTGAGAATTGGGAAAGAGCAGTTAGTTATGTTATTAGTGGCAGAAGAAAGGAATTTAGGGGATAGAAATTACAAAGATTGGTGTCCTGTGGGTTTGCACCTTCTGCTTCTGGCAGCACAGTTCACTAAGCTCACATCATCCCTGTTGTGGCAGGTGTGGAGGCAATCGTATTTGCTCGGCTGTTTGTTTTCAGACAGTCCCAACAGCCTTTTTGTAGTGATTTCTTTCTAAATCATACTTCACTTGAAGGTCTTGAGGTTTGCCTTAGCTTGCGTGCAGCGTTCATTCCAGACTTGCTTATTTAAACCTGCCTCTTTCCTAATCTGTGAGCTGCATGTATTAGATACCTCTTTAATACAGCAGTCTCATGCTTTGAACAGTTCTGTTCTGTAGGGTAAAAATGAATGTTGGAGTTGCCCACAGCGAGGTGAATCCAAACACGCGGGTGATGAACAGCCGTGGAATGTGGCTGACGTACGCACTTGGAGTCGGCCTGCTTCACATCGTCCTGCTCAGCATTCCTTTCTTTAGTGTCCCTGTTGCATGGACTTTAACAAATGTGATTCACAACCTGGTGAGTGCCCTATCTTGTAATACAGTTGAAAAAGTTGTTCACGCATACTCAATTTTAAAAGCAGGCGAAAAGAAAAATAGCTGGGCTGTGTGGATGCTGAAAGCAGTCGAGCTGTGGTAGTAGGCCTCCAGTCAAGAGGCTGTTTCAAAAAGAAAAGAGGAAGAAGAAGTGGAATGACTTGCTCGGCTTTCACCTCCTTCATAAGAATTCAGAAAAGTGAGAATTTTTTTTTCTGGATAAAGCTTTCCATCTCATGAGAACTGAATGCACCTGGAAGAATGCTGAAGCCTTTGATGTTTTTTGGTAGAGACTCTTGCTTGGAGTTGGCAAATAAAAGACAAATGATTGTTAAAATTGGAAGTTCTGTTCGTTTGTTGAACCTGGACTCTCCTATCTGGGATTGATGGCTGGTAATTTATCTTTCAGAACAAACTAGCCATAGCATCCCTCCATCAAATAGCAACAAAGAACCCAACGTGGTTAAGGAGAAGAAGTAGCAAAAAGGACAGATGGAATTCAACAGATTGCTGGTATTCAGCTTCAAAGCATTCGAAGCTAGTGGGAGGTTGAGGAAGCTTTCGGATGTTCTTGTAATAGTGCCAGTATCCACCAGATTGATTTCTCCTTGTGCAAACTCTGCCTCATAACTTGATTTCATGCTGTGTTAAGAAAGCAGTAACATAAATGGCAGCCCTGAACTTGCTACAGCGCTTGTGTAAATTCTGTTGACTTCATGTGATCTTTGCCATCTAAAGTAGAAGATAAAGCACTGGGTTGTGGGTCATGTAGACTTTGGCTTTAATCTTGAATACACCACTGACTGCGTAACTTCAGGCAAAGCACTTCTTGCCTCTTCTTTGCTCTCCTATAATTTGTTATTTCAGGTTAGCAGCTCTTCTAGGTGAGAATTTGTTTACTCTTTTGTTTTGTTTGTTTGTTTCTATTTTGCAAAGCATTGAACAATGTAGCTATTACATAACAGCAAAAAGTACCAATGTATTCATTTGTTTTCCCCCAGGGAATGTTTATTTTCTTGCATGCAGTAAAGGGAACTCCTTTTGAAACACCTGATCAGGGGAAAGCGAGGCTCCTGACACACTGGGAACAACTGGATTATGGAGTACAATTTACATCTTCAAGAAAATTCTTCACAATCTCTCCTATAATTCTGTGAGTTCCAAACTATGTTATGAAGTGAGTCATAAAACCATGGCTTCAGAAGCCTCCATTGCAATTGACATTTTTCTTTTCTTTTTTTTGCTCATATCTACGTCAAAGATGTAGGGAGTACATATTTGCAGGCCGTATAGTCAACAATCTTGCAGTTTTCAACACTGATTCAAAGTGCTGAAGTGATTAATGGGACGGGTTTTAAAGATTAGAAACGTTAGGAGAAAATCTATCGACTCTTGAAGTTCTGTAAAGGATTGTGAAGTCATAAGTACTGAGAAGCTAAACTAGCTGTCCTTCAGTGTGTGCACATTACTTTGCAGTTGGTACTGACCATTCTGTAGCTTGTGATTTGTGAGGAATGCAGCAGCCCTCACTGAAGGGGATCCAGGCTGTTACAGATTGCTTTCTGTTTACGCTAGTTATGTAAACAGGCCGATTGGAAATTCTGCACCACCTGTCTCTGCTGACCAAAGTATGGTTGCATAACTGAAAGAAATCAGATATGTATTTAATATCCAGTTCTAAAAAGCCATTCTGTTTTTCCTAAAAGGAAGTTGTCTGCTTGCTTGGCAGGGTTGAGGGGTGGGAGGGAAAATACAGTACTGTGCAAAGAAAGCTGGAAAGAAGGAAAAAAATACATGTAACTGCTCAAAAGAAAAAAAAAAAAAGTCCTCTCTTTCTTCAAAGATAGTTTCCTACTTTCCTGTAGGAATGTTGTACTTACAACGCACCAGTAATGCCTAAGAAGCTGAACAAATGTTTCTAATTTGCTGTGGGGAAAACAACACAGTGCTATGACGTTTTTGGAGAGCTGTTTTTTAGCACCTCGAGGAGTATGGGAACAAGATATTTAGCCCATAGTGCTGCTGTATAACATTGTAGAACCTAAGGTGAGGTATTTAATACAAGAACACAGCCATGGTTAATCAGTAAAATATAATTGAGCACTGAAACATCTTTTTCCAGCCGTGCTTTGTTGGTGTGTTTGCAGATAAGGATGTCAGCAGCTCAGTTGCTCCCTTTTCTCCTGCAGGTACTTCCTGGCAAGTTTCTACACAAAATATGATCCGACACACTTTATCTTCAACACCACCTCCCTTCTGACAGTGCTCATCCCCAAGCTGCCACAGTTGCATGGTGTTCGAATCTTTGGCATCAATAAATACTAGACAGAAGGTGTGATGCTGACTGATCCTGACACGGATACTGCTTCTCGGGCAAAGGAAATGAGTAGTCTGCTGTTATCTAATTGTATTCAATGAGAGATGCTTTTACATCTGAGATACAATTACTACTTCCTTTCAGCATTGTCTGGGGTGAAAGTTGAGTTCATAAGATGCCTTCAAATACTGAAATGTGAACGGGAAACTTCTGGATGGAAGATTTCCTGGAGTAGTGGGCAGGCCCAGCTCTACGGTGTACTCAACATTACGAGTAGCTGTAGGTCTGGCTGCGGCCGAGGTGTGAATAACTGCTGAAATGGGGAGTGATGTTTCACCAGCACCCAGCCAGCTGTGATGCAGATGGTAACTTACCATGTAAATCCAGCAGCCTGCATTGAAAGGACTGGCGAGGCCACCTCTGTAGATAGGTGAACGTAGCTGGTTCTTGCTCCGTGTGAACGGGTGTGTTTGTTATTGCATTGTACAAGATTGTCTCAGTAAACACTGTGACAGTTGGTAAAAAAGGATGGTATGATTCATCCCCTATCTGTCCTCGTAGTTTTTGTCACAAAGACTGAAGAAAGTCTGTAGCTGTCTGCTCAGGGGATTGCTACATCAGCTCGGTTTAGGTGTGCTTTTGCAAGTTGCCGCTGTTGTGTTTATTTCAGTTTGCTTACAGGAGCATCGGCATTTCTATCTGTAATTGAGCCCTGTAACGCTGGGGGGAGGGGACTTGGATGAGCAGCAGCTTCACCGCAGAACAAGTCAGAGGAACACGAGAAATTCTGCATAGATGATAGGTTAGAAGTGGGACGAGCACGGAAGCGTGCAGGAGCGCCGTGGTAGGGTACCGGGTACTGCTGTGCGCACAGCTGGAAGGACGCGATGCACGGCTGCAGGACACGGGCAGCTCGGGGCTGGCAGCAGGCTTGCTTTGTCTTCTGGTTGCAGGGAGGGGACAGAGGGGAAACAATAGTCCTGCCGGGAGAATCTCCTAGCAGCGCGCGATGAAGATGCTGTTCGAAAAAGTGTGACTTTTTTTTTATTTTTTTTTTTTTGAGTTATTGGAAGTAAATAATTCCTTCTTCGAGCAACGAGCGTTACCCGGCTCCTTTTTCCTAGCGTCCCTCACACGGTTTGCGAAAGTCGCTGTGCTGCGTGGGGATGCCGGTGCCGCCGGCGCGTGGGGGCGGGGGGGCTGTCCCGCGTGGCAGTACAGCCGCGCTGCCGCCAGGGGGC
Organism: Odontophorus gujanensis; assembly: GCA_013399175.1. Lineage (NCBI taxonomy): Eukaryota > Metazoa > Chordata > Aves > Galliformes > Odontophoridae > Odontophorus > Odontophorus gujanensis. The sequence goes on from VXAB01000293.1 coordinate 159,598, forward strand.
GCGCTGCCGCCCGACACCAAGATGGCGCCTCGGCCGCGTCACTTCCGGGGTGTGCCCCGCGCCTGTCACGTGTGCTTAGCGCCGTACCGGTGAGCTCGCGGTGCGCGGGCTGCGGGCCTTTGGTGCCGGGCAGCGGAACAGCGCACAGAGAACGCTCGGAGGTGAAGCTCGGGCTGCGGGAAGGGCGGGGCGGGTCCCGAAGGCGCCGTCGTGGGGCACGGCTCGGGTAAAGCAGACCCCGGCCCCGCCTGCTCCAAGAGGAGCGCCGCGTCTTGTTATGCGCCTAAAAACCGCGTGGGGTATCCCGAAACTTTAAGGGCAACGTCGCCTTTTCGCAGCAACGTAAGTGATAAAACCGCGAGTTTAGGATAAATAGATATTACCGGCGTATTCTATCTGTAATCAGCAGATTTACTTTAAGTCCGTAAGAGCGCATACTTGAAACCTGCGTGTGTCCTAACCCTTCCAGCTCCGTTCCAGACATCGCCGATGGGCAGCACGGCCGCGCGCTTCCTGCAGCCCGCGTGGCACGGCCGGGCCGCGTGGCTGAGCAGCAGCTCTGCTGGCCGTGCCGGGGCCCCGAGGCTGGTGTTGGGCATCGAAACGAGCTGCGACGACACGGGCGCGGCCGTGCTGGACGAGGCGGGCACGGTGCTGGGAGAAGCGCTGCGCAGCCAAAAGGAGGTGCACCTCAAGTAAGGGCGTACGGCTCCCGCAGGGCATCCTTACACGAGTGTACTTTGTGGTTAAGGGTGCTCCCTAGTGATGTTACTGTTAGTTCTGATAGCGAGAAGAAATACTACCTCGTATCCAATCTGAACCTCCCCTGGCACAACTTAAGGCCATTACATCTCATGTAAAGAACATCTTTTTTTGTCCCCAGCACGCTCTGCAAGGCTGTGGAAAGAAATGCTGTGCATTTAATAAGTTTCATCACTTTTTTCCACAAAAAGACACAGATTATTCATCTAGTTTGATTAAACATTACATTAGTACTACTGGCTCTACAAAATGTTTCCAGTTAAGTGAAAATTAATCAGAAATAGGCATCGGTTGCTAAGTACGTCAACTGACAAGTTGACGTGGTAAGTTATAGCCATTGCAGATTTAAGGGGAACACATCAAAAAAAGGAAAGTTAGATTCTTTCCTGATGTCCCACATGATAATTATGCTCCATTCAGTGCACAGATATAGTTCATGTCATTTATACTAAACATGGCGGTTAAACCAAATCTGGGGAAACTGGCGGGGTGGAACACAGTTATGAGGTGTTGAAAAAAAATCTACTGTTGTGGTTCTGTGTTACGAAATACAAATACATAACAATTATTTGTTTCCAACTAGAACAGGTGGAATAATTCCTCATGTAGCACAGCAGCTTCACAGAGAAAACATCCAGCAAGTAGTAAAGGAAGCGCTTCGTGCCAGTGGAGTTTCTGTAAATGAACTTGCTGCTATTGCAACTACAGTGAAACCAGGACTAGCACTGAGCCTGGAGGTGGGACTGCAGTACAGCTTACAGCTGGTGGACAGGTACCAGAAGCCTTTCATACCCATTCATCACATGGAGGCTCACGCACTTACCATCAGGCTGACAGAGCAAGTGGAATTTCCCTTCTTAGTTCTTTTACTCTCTGGAGGCCACTGTATCTTGGCAGTAGCACGAGGAGTTTCAGATTTCCTTCTGCTTGGACAGTCCATAGATATAGCACCAGGTGACATGCTGGATAAGGTAATATTTCCACGTACACGTGAATCTACTTGTTTTCCTTCTACTGCAGTTACACTACATAATTACAGTATTAGAATTAGCCTGAGAACAGCAATACAATGTGACAGGAGCTTTACCTTATGATTTCTTTAGACTGTTTTGAAATACATTAATTTTGAGACACAAGAGAACATTAGACATTATGCATTTTGGTACTACCAATATTAAGTAGCTTATTAATTACATTTTTAGCAAATAGATAACGGTTAAACCAAATCTGGTTTTGGAAGGTTCACTGATAACTGTTCTACAAATGAGTTGTATTGACATGATACGACCAAAAGTATTATTTTAAAGGATACTGTCAGACCTAAACCAATACATAGTAAAACATTTGTTGCTAGCTGTTTTGTAGTTATTTGCTCTTTTAATAGTTTGAAAAGCCTGGTTTGGATTTGAGAGTCTATATTGCTCAGGTTACTGAGTTGAAACCAACTTTGTTCCTGTTTATGTAGTAATAGAGTATGAGAGTCCTAAAAAATGAGTAATTAACATCTCCTGCAAAATTTGCTCCTGCTTTCCCAAAAATTGCATTTCTCATTGCTGTAGAAAAAAGGTCCATTGACTGCATAAAGTGATGCAGTTACAGGAGGACTTAGTCTAGCTCTCTATTTTGAGTCTGTTTGTTTTCTCCTTAGGTAGCAAGAAGGCTGTCTTTAATAAAGCACCCAGAGTGCCACAACATGGCTGGGGGGAAGGCCATAGAGCACCTGGCTCAAACAGGAGACTGGCACCAGTACACGTTCAGGCTTCCCATGCAGCAGTATCGTAACTGTGATTTTTCTTTTTCTGGACTTCAGAGCCTTGTCAATAAAACCATTATTCAGAAAGAAAAGGAAGAAGGTATTTTTAAAGTCAGACATAATTCATGTACTTCATGAGCTATATACTCAGGAAAACCCATCTGATCATGCACTTTTATAGGTGTTCAAGAAGGTGAACTCCTGTCTTGTGTTAAGGACATTGCTGCTGCTGTACAGCACGTAGTGGCTGCTCATATTATCCAGCGGACGTACCGAGCCATGCTTTTCTGCATTAAAAACAGCATATTATTACCAAAAACTGCAACTCTGGTGGGTATACATTAGAGTATGTTTCATTTTGTATGTTGCACAAGAAAGATGCAGAGCTCTTGGAACAGGTCCAGGGGAGGGCCACTGAAATCATCGTAGGGCTGGAGCAGCTCTCCTGTGAGGAAAGGTTGTGGGAACTGGGCTTGTTTAGCTTGGAGAAGAGAAGGCTTCAGGGAGACCTCATTGTGGCCTTCCAGTACCTAAAGGGAGCATATAAACAGGAGAGGGGATCAACAGTTTACACGGGTTGATAGTGATAGGACAAGGGGGAATAGTTTTAAACGAAGACAGGAGATTTAGGTTAGAGGTTAAGAGGAAGTTTTTCATTCAGAGGGGGGTGAGGCACTGGAACAGGTCACCCAGAGGTTGTAGATGCCCCATCCTTGGAGGCATTCAAAACCAGGCTGGATGTGGCTCTGGGCAGCCTGTTCTAGTGGCTGGGAATCCTCTCCACAGCAGGGAGATTGAAACTACACGATCTCCGAGGTCCTTTTTTTAACCCAGGCCATTCCATAATTCTATGGCATTTAAATGTTACATCATTCAGGATGCAGATTCCCTGTACTTTTTCCCATGACAGAACTAATACTAACGGATAAAGAATATGTCAGTGTGTACTAAACTTGCTAAAAAAAATTAAAGGAATATTAATTTCAGGTATTTATATGACATCTTTCATAGTTGGTTTTAAGCTAGAAGAGAATTTTCATACCAACTAACCTTTTCTAAGCCACACAGTTTGATCTAGTGCAGCCCAGTACTTGATAGCTCTTCTATTCATAGCACACATTCTCTCAGAAATTGTTTTTAGCTACAATATGCTCACATTCTTCTCTGATAGGTTTCAATCTTCAAAAATGGCTTAAGTTCGAAATACATTTTTTTATTGCAGTCTTCAAAACAAAAAATAATGTTTTTTAGATAGGATAGTAAATCAGTTTTACCTACAATACCTTTCTTCTTTCTTTTTTTCCTACTTAAACCTGCCGTTAGGTTGTATCAGGAGGAGTTGCAAGTAATCAGTATATCAGAAAAGGCCTGCAGACTCTGGCAAATGCCAATGGTTTTGCATTTCTGTGTCCTCCTCCAAGACTGTGCACTGATAATGGTGTTATGATTGCATGGTAAGGGCTGTTTTGCTTTGTGTGTTTCTGTAACATTCTTTAAAATACATCAGAATCAGGCATTTCTGTATATGGTGTCTAAAGCATTTTTATATATTCAGTTATGACATGCTTTTACATAATTGCTTTCCCATTTAGGAATGGCATTGAAAGGTTGCATGCAGGATGTGGTATTTTATACAGCACTGATGGCATCCGCTACGAACCAAAGTAAGTGACTCAGTTCATTCTCAGTCTGTTTCTTCATGTATTCACTGTAGTGAAAGTGGAAGTGTAAATGAACAGAAAGTAATGAAGAACATCTTTAGAGGGCATATAAGCTTGAAAAGTCACTTAACAACAAATAGAAAAGGAAAGTCATCCAGTACTTGAGGGGAGCTTACTAACAGGAGGGAGGCCACCTTTTTACGCAATCTGTTAGTGACAGGATGAGGGGGAATGGCTTTAAAGTAAAAGAGGAGAAATTCAGGTTAGATGTTAAGTGGAAATTCTTTACCTGAGAGGGTGGTGAGGCATTGGACTAGTTCTCAGAGAAGCTGTGAATGCCCCATCTCTGGAAGTGTTCAAGGCCAGGTTGGATGGGGCCCCAAGCAGCCAGATCTGGTGCCTGATTTAGTGGCTGGCAACCCTGTCCACAGCAGAGGGTTGGAACTAGATGATCTTTGAGCTCCCTTCCAACACAAACCATTCCACGATTCTATGATCTTCAGTATTTAAGTTTGTTTTGACTCAGATTTTTATCATACATCATAAAGTTTTATATATTTTCCTGTGGTAGTACAGAAAACAGGATTAAGTTGAACTATACGCTCTCCCTATCTTCTTTGTTGCTGTGGTCATAAACATAAATACTCTTGAGTCAGTCTATGTTTTCATAATCATAGAATGGTTTGTGTTGGAAGGGACCTTTAAGATCGTGTAGTTCCAACCCCCTGCTATAGGCAGGGACATCTCCTGCTCACAGCCCCATCCAGCCTGGCCTCAAATGCTTCCAGGGTGAGAGCATCCACAACCTCGCTGGGCAACCTGTTCCAGTGTCTTACCACTCTCACAGGAAAGAATTTCTTCCTAATACTTAATCTAAATCTACCCTATTCCAGTTTAAAACTATTTCCTCCCTTCCTGTCACTCTACCTGCCCCTATAAAGAAATCCCTCCCCACCCTTCCTGTAGGCCCCTTCAGCTACTGGAAAGTTGCTGTAAGGTCACCCTGGAGCCTTCTCTTCTCCATGCTGAAGAGCCCCAGCTCTCTCAGCCTGTGCCTATAGATTTCAGACCTCTGATCATCAATTAATTTTTAATAAAAAAAAAAGTATGACTTTTATCATGTTATTTCCTAGAGCTCCCCTTGGAACTGATATTTCAAAAAGAGTTGAAGAAGATTCCATCAAAGTGCCAAGACTAAGGAAGACACAACAGTTAGCACGTTAAGAAGTAAATTAATAAAGTAAATGCAGCTGTAAGTTGTTCAGTGAAAACTGTTTCAGTGCTGTTACATGTACTGACTTTGTGTGGCTTACAATTGTTGAAATAATACCCATCAGATCAATAAATAGATCTCCAAGTGGCAGCTGTGCCAATACAACTGAATTTCAGCAGCAGCTGCTTCTCCTCTGCTGGTGCAAGATTATTCCAACTCACAAAAATTAACATTTGGGGTTAAATAGTTAGCACTAATTTTTTTTTGTAATAAAAAGGTTAACAGTTCAATACAGGTAACAGTAAAGATGGATTGTTAAGATCCAAGTTCTGAGCTTTGATTTAATGTGTTATTTAACCTTGCCTTTTAACATTCAGCACTAGATGATTTTGTATTATTATTCTTTGCACAAGTTTTAACTGGGATCAAGTGCTAAGCCTGTCCTAATTTAGGTTGACAGAAGTTTTCTAGTCCATGATGCATGTGTTTACAATGGCCTCTATTTAAATAGAAATTCTAGTAATTAGGATTTGTGAGGCAGTTTGGCAGTCTCGTTGTCTGATGTGGTGAAGCAGGTGGTATTCTTTGGTAAAAACTCAACAGCAAGATAACACAAGGCACACAGTCTCTGCTCTCAGGCAGACATTCCTGCTGGCTTTCATTATTTGGTACACCATCTTAAATGCCAAAATTAGTCAATTTTCAGATGTCTGCCCAACTGTCAGCCTTGAAATATTCCATGTAGCACATCCAGCTACAAAAGAATACATATGAAATTCCACTAAAACCTGAGAAGGTACTCAAAAGGGTGGAAGGGACAATCATGAGTTTGTAATGGCTTCCTTATGAGAAATAATTAACTAGATTAGTACTCATCAGCCTCTTCAACAACAACAAAAAAAAGAACAGTAGGACTGCTCAGTCTGTTCTTATACAAGGAGAAAGGAGAACTAGATGGAGTGAAAAGATAGGCTCAAGGCAAAGAATTCTAGAAATTTATGCAACTTTTGGAACTCTGGTGGTGTAGATGACTTAAAAATAAGCAAAAAATAGAATAAATAGACTAAAAGCCATTGGATGTTACCAAACATACTGTTTCTAAGCTCTTGAAGACTATTGTGAAACCGGTGCATTACAAAACCATGTTCTAATGACATTTCAACAACAGAAGTCAGTGTGGAAAAAAAAGTTTACATATGCACTTAGAAACAAAGCAGTTGTATATGAAATACACCCTTAAAAACACAGGTAGCTTTTTGATGCAGCCAGCTGATACTTTTAAACACAGATTATAAGCAGGTAGCTATATATGAACCAATTCTACGTTTCTTGAACAGAAACTTCCTTCATTTATGTGTTCTTTAGAGTGAATTTATTTTTTTAAACTTCTGTAAAGCATCTGTAGAAGTACAGTATGCAGTACCAGAAATGAGGCAGCCATGCTTGTCTGTCTGCAGTTGATTTACAAAATTTTGGCTGATTCTTCCATCTGTGTTTAGGTTATTCATTAGATTGGTGACTGCTTTGATCTTGCATAGTGCTCATAGCAGGTTGTAAACAGACTGGTATCTAAGCTCTGTGGAGGAGATGTACAAACATAGAAGAAATACTGCTCTTATCCTTACTTTCAAAACAAAACATATTATGCAAATTTACATAACAATTTGTCACACAACAAAATTAAAAAAAAAAAAGTATCTGCTTACCTTTGGATGGCCTCAGGGATGCAGGGATGTCCAGCAAGATCCCTTTGCCTCCACTGCCAGCCTTCAAATAAGGTCTGGGAAGGGGGGGATCCTGACTCCACCCCTTCCAGTCACTCAGGTGCATTGTGTTCACCTGAGCTCCCCTGGGTTGGCCCTGCCTTCCCACCAGGTGCTGCATCACTGCTTCAGGGCATGACTTAGCATTTCTACTACAGTTTGCAGTGATGAATAACACTTTTCAAGAGTCACCTATTGGACAATCAACATAATCACTATCACCATATACAACTCTATAACATTATATTTGTACAAAAAAAGTATATATTAGAATACTAGCAGCTAGATTACTTCATGCTAGCTTCCGAAGTCATCTGTTCATACATTCAAACTGCAAGTGCTGTAAGAAGCACTGCTGGTAATTAGTTTGTTACTCACTTAGTGGTGAGCCACTTAGTCCTGGAGATTTATTGCTATTCCAGCAGCTGTTTTGATAGGATACAAAAAATAAAGCATTGGTTACAGTAACAAATACACTATGGGCCACTGCAAGTGCTGGGAACTTCCCCCAGTGCACCAATCATTGATTCGGTTTGAAATACAAATTGCATATGGATGCAGGATTTAGTTGCAATTAAAAAGGTGCAGTATATATAGTTCAGAATTGCAGAGATAAAGCCATCACATTTAATGACTGAACAGACTCAAAAGATTCAGAAAGAGATGGACACAGATGAAATTTATAATTGGCTAAATCCCAAGACCATCAAAATGAACAAAACTTTCTTCTTGTAATACAACCTGCATATCACTGTTCCTCAGAACAACGAAGACTGATGCATATGTAATTTCAGCCTGGATGTTATAAAAGGGGCAGTTACTCTTAACCACAAATTGATTTCTTACATATACGAGAAATCGAGAACATTTTTTTAATTACAAATACATGCCTGCCTTCAGGTACACACACTACCATATTTCTACTTCTAGTATAAAAGAAAGATCTCCACTGGAAAAATACAGAATGAACAATGCATGATTTACCAGTAGTTGCACAAGGCTTATTCATGTTTTGGGAACAGAAATTAAAGCTGAAGTAGTACGATAGACACACCAAAAATAACAGGACATACAGAAGTGGTAAGCCTAGCAATCTATTATTCTAGATGAAGAAGTCAGGAGAGTTAATGTAACAGGTTCCTCAGTCACTGGGTGTTAGGAAAAGTAAAGTAGTTCTTACTAATGCTCTGCAAATATTTTATCCTCTAGAAAAACATCTTGTAGCCCTACACTGCATATACATGAATAGTTATGCAGTGTCTTCACCCCATATTAACCATCAGGATATGACTACAATCCTTAGAACACGATCAGTTTCTGTCATCTCATGAGTCACCCTGTTTTTTTAGGCTTTAAAAAATACAATGAGCACAAAATCCATCATTAAGTTTTATCTCCATTAGATATGTTTGAGCTGTACAGTTGTTAACACAACCAAAACACTTACTGATAAAAACAAAGAACCTGATATGCTTCTCTTTGGGTACATACGCCTCATTTCCACTATGTATTCAGCCCTAACTAAAATTCTTCCATTTTTGTGTTAATGTAAGCTGGAAGAAACAAGTACTGTGATACTTCACATCCAAAGAGCTGGAGGTATTCAGACAGCAAATTCCACCAGCCATCAACACTCAAAGTCTAATGGGTTTCTTCATCTTAGAAGAAAAAAATGCTAAAATCAAATTGCATGGTGTAAAGTGATAGAAAGCACAAAAGTGACAGCAGAGCAAGCAAAGCTCAAACCCAACAGGAGCAGACACAGAAATAAAGGAAAGAAGCTGTTTACCTTCAGAAGGCCTCAGGTACACAGAGATCTCCAGCAAAACCCTCTTGCTTCCACTGCCAACCCTTAAATGAGGTCTGGAGCCAGGATCCACCCCTTCCAGTTACTCAGATGCATTGCCTGCACCTGAGCCCCCCTGGGTTGGCCCTGCCTTCCCACCAGGTGCTCCATCACTGCTCAAGCCACAGCTTAGCATTTCTGCTACATGTGGTTTCTTTTTAAGGCTAACACCTAAAACTATCTAGAACCCTTCCAAAATTATTTCTCATGTACTTTTTATTTCTAGAAATTAAAACTTATTTTAGATAAGAAACTATTTGCCTGGGCATAAAAAGCACAACTTCTTTTTCTAGGAATCCTAGGTAGGCCACAACTTCTATGAGTACCGTAACACTACTACAGAGTTAAATTATGTTCATGTTTATTCAGATTAAAGATCTAATCTCTACCTGCTTTAGGGGGGTGATGGAATAATTCTTGCCAATTATCAAAGGTAACATACATGGAAGTCAATTTTCCTCAGAGAATTTTTCTATGTCAAGGAAGGGGGAGAGGAAATGCCAGCCTGCAGCTATCCTCTATTCCACAGAGACCAGCATTCCCTTCTCCCCTAAGGGAGCATTCATAACGTGCCTAGTACAAGTACACATCTACGTATATTACTCTGATGACTGTAATAATGCCCAAGTGTGTAAAACAAACAAACCAAGCCAAACACTTTAAAAAAATCCCAAAGATTTACTGCATTTACATATAGGATAAATAATATCTTAAGATAGAGCTTTATATTCATCTACTAAAATAACTTCAGTCTGCTGCATGTGTTGCATCCTTTTTCATTGTTGCTCTCCAGTTTTGCAATCCGAGATCCAAACTGTACAGCCCTTTTTGGCAAAATACTTGCAGTTTTTAGGCCAAGTTCTTTGGCTCCAAGGCGCAGAATCAGTTTCTCACCAATTCCTCGAGGTAAAGTCAAGTCTGCTTTTTCTGAGATGGGCAGTGAATTGAGGAACGAAACAACGTCTTCATCAATAAAAGGAAACCTAAAGACATTGGAAAAAATAGATGTGCATTAAACATTAGTGACACGGTACTGAGGGAAGTCTCCAAAGCAGTTATTTTGTCTGAAAGGAGGTAAAACATACTACAATTAAACTCAGAAGCCCAGAAGTTTTCAAAACTAAACTCATACAAAGAACAAGAAATGCCAGTTTTATAAAAAAAAAAACAAAAAAAAACCTACTACTTGCTAAAATTAAAATGTGTAATTACAAACACCTGAAAAGACACTGTCTGGCACAAAGATTGGTTTAGAAAACCTCTCACACACATGAGCAGCCTCTGCTATTAGACAACAACTAAGGGAATTTCCATGCAAGTCAATGAGTGCTAGTGTGGAGGAAGTAAACTCCAAAATCCCAGTTCTTTAAGCATTCTGACTTAATGACTGGGAAACCCATGGGATACTGATCATGCTTTTACTGCACGGGTAGGAATACATGGCCTTTATGCTGCTGCATCACTGCCTCTCAGAGGCTGTATTAGGAAGCTGTCACTCTCCAGAGTCACTCCAAGTTACCACAACAAAACACTACAAAGCTGAGAAGATCGCTGCTCTTAAAATGATAAAACTGATTTGATTTTGCTTTCTCCAACATCTGTTGCTGCTTCTTAAAAATGGAAATCCAATGTTCATGTTGCTACATTTCCTTAAGTAACTCCATCATGGTACTACTAATTATTTTTTGTTTTAAGAGTACATCCTAACACTAATGAAACAGAATTTAGAGACAAAAAAAATCTGCAAACAAGTTTCAAATAAAGTTTTTTCTCAGACTGATATAACCAGAAGCTAACCAGTAAAACCAGTTTTGTTCCATGTTAATACTACCTGGCTTCTTTTCCATGATCACCAATAATCCTGTCATCTCTACCAAGATTTCTAGAAGAAATGCGACCTAGCTCCATTTCAAGTTCTTTATTCAGACCTTCTGGGCCGTGTTTTCTGAAGCAAACACGGTGTCGGGAATAGCCAGCAAGCTGTTCATCTGCTCCAATTCCTGTAAGCACAACCTAAGAAAACAGAAGAAATCTTCCTTAATATCAAGAAGCCTCATAGTGGATCTCAGAACTAGACATGTGACAAAAAGGTACAGGAAGAATTACTCTTTGTAGTTTGAACAGTCATTCAGATTGTAATGACAAAAGACTGCAGGTAGTCATCTTTTCTGTCATTGTTAGTAGCTACTTTCTCACATAAATCATGTGCCTGAAGAATATACTAAATTGATCTATTTGTTCAATTGAGTCAACAGCACTTAGCTACTACTGAGTTAAGACACTGAGAATGATAGGCACTGACTTTTTCCCTAGTAACTACTGCTTACTGAAAAGCCCTTCACGTAGCCAGAGAACTGAATCCAGGTTTTAACTGCAGAATTACAAAAAGATTACCAGTATAAAACTACTTTGCCACTGAATTTCAGAAACCTTTTGAATATTAAAGACCCCTGCTAATTTCTGAAACAGAACTGTTTTCATATTCACAAATCAAGTGTAGGAAAGAAAACAAAACAATATAAGAAATAAACAGTACCTTTGCAGGACTTCTATATGGTTTCATTTTTCCTTGCTTACTAATGTAACCCTCTCCTCTGGAAGCAAACCAGATTGCACAGCCAATGCTGTCATCCAAGACTGTATCCAGTGGATAAATTAAGTGATTGATGCACTGTCGTCTCAGTTCTTTCAATTCCTTTAGTGTAACATTAATTTCCACAAAGTTCCAGGTTCTTGAAGGGTTAAGGGCTTCTAATTCTTTTAGTCCTGCCCTACCAGTAATCCTGTCAGGAACATCAAAGCAAGATAAATCATCACCCATTTTAGCACTAAGATCTTCATGATTTTCTTGACCACAGCACAGATCAAGCTGCATCTCCTGGTTGATACAGTTTTTAGTGGTACCTGTTTGCTTAGTTTGACCTTTGGTCATGAAAGCCACATTGAGAAGATCAATCGGTTCCTCCAGAGGAACGTGTCGATCAGCAAGGGCTGCAATAACCATAGAATCAATGCCACCAGAGAAGAGCACTGCAACATGAGCCTTCCTGGGAGAAACACCTTCAACTCCTCTTGTTCCCTGATCTTCATCTCTTAAGAGTAATAAAACTCGTCTCTTCACTGCTTCATCTAAAATGTCAATAAACTGATGGACTAGTTTTCTCCTGTGCTCCTCTGCAAGATATCCCTCAAGAGTTTCTATGGAAACCATGGGAGTAGTGTTGCTACTATCAGTGCTCACACACTCAACTGAGGCTTCAGGAATTGTTCTGTTTAAAGGGATTACTGGTACCCTGAGACATAGCTTTGACTCATTCATTGCAAGAGTGACATGATTTGGTAAGTCTTTTGAAATTTGATCCACAACATCAGTGAATATTTCTTCTTCTGTTTTCTCCGTGCAACTGTACTTCCATGGAAACAATGTTAAGGACAATGATTTAGTTGCCACACAATCTTTGAGATCAATTTTGAAAATTCCAGATGCTGGGACTTCTTGACATTGATTACAAGATTCCAAATTCACACTTACAGATGTGAGACAGAAAGTACTATCACTCCCATTACCGAATTGCCAAAGCAAACTTCGACGACCAAAATAATCTCTACCAAACCATAAGCTGTGCCCCGATGCTTGATAATAAATAAAAGACCACGGACCTCGAAGTGATGAAAAGAGAGATAAAATGTCAGCTGCACTACTGCATAGTGCAAGATGACGAAACATAACTTCAGTGTCATTCTCTGAATCTCCTACATGCACTCCATTGAAAATTTCTCCATTCCAAAGAAAAATATTGTGATCAACATCTTCCAGAGGCTGAGGAGTCATCAGTCCCCTCAGGTGAAGCACGTGGCCAGAAAAAAGACACTCATAGGATGGCTCAGATACAGTTTTTATCAACTGTTGGCTACTGTCTGGTCCTCTTCTTCTAAGACGGCAGTGCACATCTTCATTGAAGTAATCACCAATAGCACGCTGTCCAGAAAAGGCAACAACACAACAAATACCACACATGGTCACTGTGAATTCAGAGGGATTATTTCTTGACTTTAGTCTTCTCTGAATTTTCCAACTCCTGATGTGCCTTCTTTAATTCATCTAATGTATCTGTGTGATAAAAATACGAGAGTAATGAGTAAATGAGTAGCATTAGTTACTTGTTCAGTTAACAAGAACACAAAACTAAGAAACACGTGCTGAACAGGACTGATATAACACAAACATAGCTCAGTGCAGCCTACTTGTCTTCAATTAAACAAAGATTATGATCTCCACCTCAAGGAAATCCACACTACACATTAATAATGTAAAGGAAAGGTCAATTATTACCTACATAATCAGTATGATTTACACATTTGTAATAAGAAAAGTGAATAGCCAATGTATCAACACTATAAATCCCAATCAAAAAAGATGCTAGCAACTGTTCACTCCAGAAAGTAAATTTATACTTTTAAATTTATTTCTAACACCTTTGTTCAATTATTACATCTCTTAATCTTCCATTCCTTTGCCATGATAATCCCACAAATTCGTTCTTTCAACTGCCTCAAGATTTCTATCTTCCCTTCCAGTTTAGTTTGTCATTATGTATTTCATACTTGTTCCACTCAATTTTTAGTATTAATAATTACAAAAGGAGGGGAACTGAGCATATACAGCTTCCTAAAGGGTACTAAGAACTCCCCTGTGGGAGGACTCCCTCCTGTATCTTCAGCACTTGCTTTTTTCACCACATGTATAAATCAAGTGGAAACCACATTTATCTCACCCAGAAAAACAGGCACATCTGAAGCCCACTCGGCATTTAACATGCAGTTGCCAGCTTTTCCACTTTACTACAACAAACAGCTTTTAAACAGTTAAACTATCACCTTTTGCACTGTAAACTTACTTTTGCATTGAGATAGTGTTTCTGTTCGGTCTGCAAGGAAGAATATGTTGCTATTGGGTTGCTGCCTATAAACCTTCTGTAAAATAAAAGCAATTCTGCATTAAGTAAAAGTAACATATGTAGGCAACATCACTGCAGCAGAAATTCATGTAGGTCCACTGAGATACCCTTCTCTTTTTTGTCAGAAGGCTACTTTCTACTCTGCCACAAGCAACGTCCTCACGCTGCACCCAAATCATTTCAGGATCAACCTACAACCATTCTGCATTTTTCTTTTCCTCATACCTGAGGGATCGTATTTTACTTTATATCACATACACATGAAAAGAACGAAAATTTTATAACATAATCTGACTCACCCAAACATCATACTGTAAAAATTCAGCGAAATCAAAAAGTCAATCTTCTAAAATCACACTGTGTCATACTGCATAAGTTTAAACCATCAAGTTCTGTGGAGAGCTAAACATTTTGACAGCAGACCACATCTGCATCAAAACCTTTAATGCACCAACTGAAGACAACACATTTGTTCTATGATTTTGTTTGCCTTCTTGTGTCTTTACAAATTAATCTGATGCTAAAATGAAAGCCAAAATAAAATTTGTAAGCATTTACCCTGTTCTTCTTCAAATTAGAAAGCTCGTCAACTACAACTTTCTGTTCTTTAATCTGAAAGACAAAAGACAATGAATCAATTTAATTATTAACAACAAACCACGGTGCTGCAATCCTGGAAGTGAAAACCTTTACTCATACTTTAAAGAGAGCTAGAGGAATATACGTCGGCGTTCTCTCAACAGACCACTAAACTGGAAGTGGACACAGGAACGAAAAAGGTATTCAAATGCCCATTATTCCAAGCATCCTACAACTCGTTGGACTGCGCGACTGAGTTACAGCTTGCACGTACTTCTAGCTGTTTAGAACCCGCTCCGCAGGCACTCACCGCGGGCCACAACGCAGCTCAGCCTCCAGCCGGCCCCACTCCTCAGCACACCACACCTAGCAGGCTTCACCACCACCCTCTCCCCCACCGTGAGGAGCCCCGGGGCCGCGCCTCGAGCTGCTCCCAACTCACCTTCCGAGCCAGCTCCTCCTTACGGCGCAGATCCGCGCTCTCCTCCTCCTCCTCCTCCCGCCGCGACATCGCCACGCGCGCAACCCCTGCGCCTCCTCGCGAACAACTTCCGGTCGGATTCCGCGCATGCGCGCTGGGGAGCAGTCGTGAGCGGAGCGCGGGCGCCGCCGCCGTGAAGGAGGAGGAACTGCTGCCCTGTGGTGCAGTGCGTAGCTGCTCCTCGAGGGGGTTGCGAGGCGAGCCAGTTTTTAGAGTCTTCATTAAACGACATTACAGTAACTGAAGGCGATGAGTGAATGCTTTCTCATTCTGTGCTGCCTTCGAAATCGCGTTGGTGCTTTGGTCCAGGATGCGAGTTGCGTACTGGAGATGTGTCGGCATACCTGCTCTTGAAGCTGAAGCAGTAAGTTAAGACCAATCTCAGCACTCGAAACACGCTGAGGTGGTAGGACTAAAAGACACATCGCACGAATCGGTGTCGACCTCATGAGTAAAACAGAAGTGCTTCACGCTCAGCCTGTGCAGCCATCAGTGGAGGAGGCAAGCTGCTGCACAGCCATAGAGCAGAAGGCTGTGAGAGCACCTGGGCTGGCTAATACAGGACATGGCCCACCTTCCTACCTCATCACACACAATTGGTAAGTGGACAGTAAGAGTTTGACAGGCTGTGATAGGTAGCAGCAGGTGGAGGTTTGAGATGTGTTTCTGACACAGGAAATGCCACATGCATGGTTTGGCAGAACTTATGAAGATGTTTTGCATTCATAGCGATCTTTTTATTCTGATTGCAGTCCTAGTAATCAAAACTCACTTGTTAAGTTCATCATTCTGAGCATGTATAAAACAAAACTATCTAATCTCTGACACTTGAGACCTTTTCCACACATCAGCTCATGCTTTGCTGACAGTCTGACAGGGAAGAAGCTACTGAATTAATTGTGTAGGGGTTGCTAAAGCCCATGAAATTACCAGAGGTGGTCAGTAGTTCAGTTGACCTGTTCCAGTTTTAGTCAGACATGAGTAGAATCCAATTTTACAGTAATAGACAACACATCAAAATGTCAAACTTTATCAGGCCCCTGAGCACACTGTTCTTGCCTATCCTGGAAGTGCCAGCCCTCTATTAAGAGAAAGCTGTTTGAGAAAAAACTGCAAGATGCCTTAGCATCCTCAGCTAGGCATGAAGCCCAAATCAGGGCCTGCACCTCCTCCTGGGAAGTACACCTCTTTCCCTGTTGCTTTCAAGCAGAGCTTGTTGTGTTTGGCTCTCACCCTAACCCCTGTTGTAGATGTAGGTCTGTGTAGGCAGGACATGCCTTTGGACCTGGACCCTGACCCACTGACTTGTTTCCCAACTGACCCTAGACTCACCTCATCAGTGGAACTTGCAGGCCCTGGTTACTCTGTCTAGATTTGACCCTGATTTGCTAATGACTTAACTTCTTATTTTGACCTTGAACCTGCCTCATCACCATGTAGTTCTCTAATGAACTGGGCTCTGTGCCAAACCTGGTGGCTGCTGCTGGGTCTGTCCTCCTTGCCTCTCATTCATACTGCAGGATAGCATCCTTATTGCTGAGGCCACCATCCCTGCTCTATTCCTCCTCTCCAGCACCTACATGGTTACATAAACATTCAAATAAGGACTAAGAATATTAACAACCATATAGAGCAAAACATTATGATGAAGAGAATGAAACCCACAAAACAAGTGGATTCTGTTATTCAGTATCTAGGATTAAATTAAAACTAGACTGCAGCTTAGTTTCTCTATGAATTTCTGCTGTACCAGGCTGGAGTTGCCAAAATAGATACAAGTTCACTACAAGTTTGGCAATCTCTTTTATTATCTCTGATATTTTACCTAAGTGCTGATCAGTTGACACACAGCATTTCTTTCTTTCAAGGAAAAATGCAGCTCTTGATGATGAAACAATTTTTTGTCTTAAATAATATTATTATATTGTCAGAGTGCCTCAGTGAGGAAGCATCTTGTGTTCTATGTGTCTGAGACATTTTAAAGCTCTTCAAAAAATACAAGTTATTACAAAAAACGATGCATGAATATAGACTTGGGCCTTGTTTTGGTGTGACACCTGTAAGGCAGAAATGCCTCCAGTGATTAAACATACCTCCATCATAATATTTATGTCAGAAAACGTCATGCTATACGGTCATCATATACTATCTACCATATTTTTGTTTGGCAGCCGAAGTAGCTTTTGTTATATTGTGATTCTATTAACACAATGCAGGAAATATGCATAATTTCTCCATTTGCCAATACTTAATTCCCAGTCACGTAATCATTATCATGATGTCTGAGAGACAGAAGGAATTTAGCTTGGTTTTAGTTCCTGAAGTGTTACTTAATTTCAGTGCAGATACTTCTGAGTGAACATCTTTTTATCAGTGATCTGATTAGTGATTTACCAGCAGTGATGTGATTTAGTTATCTGTAGTTTCTGTAAGTTGTTGGAACCGTTACTGTCCTTGTTCTTCAAGGAAGTGTGTGCCTCAGGTAACCACTTCTTGTCCCTTCTATGACTTAAGAGATGTACAAGTGACACTAGCATCATAAGGATACTTAATTGAAATGCTATAATAAATTGGATTGCAGTAGCTCAGCATCCTTTGACTATCTAAAAATAACAACTTTTTGTATAAGAAGGAACTGAAGAGGGAAAATTCAAATAAAATACTTCATGGAATTCATATATTAATATCTTCCAGAAAAGTGTTAAATAACATGAAAAGATCTTTTAAATGGTGATTAACAGTGGTGATTACTTCCTAAGATAACTCTGAAATTAGTTCAGTGTGGATTGACTAAGTCTCTTTTATTTAAATTTAATATTTGGACTGTCTGGAGTCTTTCTTACTCATGATGACACGACATCTCTACTGTAGGAAAAACGATTGCTGGCACTGACAAGAAAAAAAGGGAAAATAGGCTCACAAGGAAGCATTTGTCTATTGATGAACTTAAAGGTATTCCAGAAGAGACATGAATAATATAATACTTATAGATAGTAAGATTATATAATTTACTCTTTGATTTGTCATCTTAATTCTGTCTTTTTAATTCTAGTATATGTATATTGCAGCAATACATCTGTCTCCCTGTTTTTGCAAATACATTAGGGAAGGAGAGGGTTTTTAAAGTGGTAGGATGATAATAGCTCAAGGACAGATAATGATATCATGACTCAATATCATAAATTTGGCCTGAGAAATGAAAAAAGGAGCCAAGTTACTAAGGCAATAAAGATCTGAAAATGTCTTCCAATAGCACCTCTTTTAAGGTACCCAACTCTAAGATTGAATTCAATTTAGTTATGAAATAAATGTTATGTTCTGAACCCATAATTGACTGGTGAATAAACTGAGTACCTGAGGGGGATCAGAAACCCACTAATTTTCATGGAAAATAGTGCATACACTTATCAATGTGTATTGGTGGACATTGATGAGGAATTCAGGTAAGAACACATTAAGAAGGTAGATATAAGAATGTTATAGTGTTCAGCTGTGTCTCATTTTATCCCTATTTTTAAATACTGTACATCATTTTAAATGCTCAAGAGTCATTCCAAACTTAGACAGCTACTTACAGCTCAATTCATGCAGAAATTCCATAAAATCTCACAAGTCCTTTTGCTATTGACTACACTGCAAACCCTATACAAATCTCTATGAATTGTAGGATTATTGACTTCTGCTACTCTATGATTTGTGTCTTAAAACACACACATACTTTAATAATACTTCCAGCTTGTAAGCTACCTTGTTTTGATGATGCCCATGAGCTCCACAGGTATCAATTGGAATTTCTGGCAGTGGTAGAAGAATAAGGATTCTGGCTCCTTAGCAGAGTACTTAGAGTATAGGGTGATTACCCTGAACAAATAGTACCCAAACAATATAATGAAGACAGACAATATATTTTTGGACAGATTATTCAGATGGAATAAAGACACCCAATAAATTAGGAAGGGCTCACCTGTCTCTGAAGGTTGGGGCTCACCTAGAACTCCACATACAAGAGATCTCCAACAAGAGATCCCTCCCCAGTGGTGGTCAGCCCTTAAATGGGGTCTGGGAGAGGTGGAGCCAGACTCCACCCCCTCCAGTCTCACAGGTGAACTGCCTTCACCTGTGCTCCTGCTGTGGATTCAGTGATCAATCAGTGGTTCAGGCCACGATTCAACAGTTCCCATACAGCAGAGTTGTGTAAAAAGACAATCAGGTTGTAAGAATAATTATCAATATAGTAATTTGCGAGCATTACACTTAGCCTTACTGTATTTGCCTCCAATGGAAAGAGAAACAGAATACAGCTTCATAAGGAGTGAGTCCTGCTCCTCCGCTTTCAGCCATACTGCTGCCTCAACCCTTGCACAGCATAGCTCCTTGTGGGATTGTGTGGTGGTGTGAGATCTGCAAGCTGAGTGCTTATGTGATCTGAACAGTCCAGAAGCGAGTTAACTGTAGATGCTGCAGAACTGTTGTCTAAGGGTTGGAAGGGTTCAGGGGCTTATCCTTCAAATTCTGGAAGAAATACACGCATCTGGGTCAAGTATAAGAGTTCCAGTGTTATTGCTTTGCGCATTTGGTAGTTTGTCACTTTTGTTCGTTGGAGCAATTCATTTAATCTGAGCATCCCTCAGCAATCTGCCTTCTGAGTGTTTTATTTGCTCTTACGTTACAAAGGTTGATGATTAAGTAACCCAGTAGTCAGAATATGATTTCTGTAATTATGATCCTTTTACTGTTCAGTAATAAATGCAGTTAATGTTTATCAATCAAAAATCCGTCACTGCGTTTCTGGGACAGTTTCATTGGTGGGTTCATGAGAGTGATGGCAGTGGGTGTGAGATGTTCTTGTGAAGGTGGAATGTTTTAAAATTCTGATCTTACCACAGACCATGGATATGCACTCATGGAACGTGCTTTTGATAAGTCAGTTTAACAAACAAGTGGATCCCTACTACATTATCACTCCTGAACTTACACGCATTCATACCCACACTAACAGTGGCTGTGTTTAAAACTCAGTGAAGGGAAAGGTCTACAGCTTTCCTCTCTTCATACAAGTCTGTGAAATATTAAATCAACTTCATTTCAGGGCTGCTGCAGCTCTGTTGTGTACTGTGTGTTTGCACTGAAAATTTTGAGGAGGATGTTGCAGGATAATTATTTTATCTCAACAGCAACCTTGAGAAATAACCTAATGTGAGAATTTAATTAATGCTTTTCTCTTGCTCTACGAGGTGAGCACTGGCTGTAGCCCAGGAAAGGATTCAGTTTGTCACAGACAGGCAGCAGCTAAGGTAGTCTTCACGTGTATTTCCCCTTAGCTTTCTTTCAGCTCCACTGATGACAGTTCCTACCTGGCATGCTCTTTCACAAGTGAAAGAATAGAAGTTGCAGTTGGCACAGGTCACAAGAACTTATCAGGCAGGGCAATTACAAGCAGTTTTACTCCTCTGCATAGCTGAGTTAGACAGGATAGAACCATTTATTCTCTGTCTTGAAAACACTGGTAACTACTAGCAGTTACATTTAATTTGCCATAATGACTCTTAAAAATAAGGACAACTGAAAGAGTACTAGGATTATTGTAGTTCTAATACTGACCACAAGAGAGCAAGCTGGAATTGTGCTGGCTGCTCAGCAAATCCAGAGCTGGTCAAGGAAAGAATGGGACTGGAATATAAGATAGGTAGATGGAGTCCATAAAAAAGGGGAGAAAGTTGTCTGAGGGGATTTGCACTTGTGTTTGCCTTGTTTGGAATACTTTCCATTGTGATCTTGGTTTATTTTTTATTAAGACGTTGCAAGTTAGGAATCGCTGTGAGTTAATTCTAAAGTATAACAATGATCTCTACATTAACTTATCTGTGAAATAGGTATTTTAATAACTTACTAAGTCATACCAAGAATGTTTGAATTGCTGAAATCAATCAGTTTTGTTTTATAATAACCCTCTACTAATTTGATTGAGGCATTGGGATATGAAGGGAGTTAGGTTAGTTTACACAACCAGGATTCTGGACCTTTGTACCTGAATCTATGCAAATCTGTCGTTTGTTTCCTTGGGTTGAGCATCTGAATTATAAATTGCAAACACTCTAATCGTCCTGTATTAAATGTCCTATTACTGCAAACAAAACAAGAGCTCTGTGTGTGTTGTGAGCTTGTGGTACGGTCAGGTTTTTTCAGTTTTTACTACTGATGAACATTTAAGGTAATCGGAAAACTCCTTTACACTAAAAAATTCTGTGTAGGTCAGATGCACACAATTCTTAATTTTCTAATTTAAAGCAGAATTTCATCCCTTTCACGTGAAATATTTTCAGATCATTGTGCAAAATAGCTAAGAACTTGCATAGCATGGGTCTATCAATCATTTTTTTTTACGTTCAGATTGCACTGCTTTAGTATTCCGAGTGTGTTGCACAAGCAGCTTGTTTATAAAGATATTCCCAGCTCAGTGTTTCATCTGGTGATTTAAATACAATCTATGTCCACTCTGTGTTCTCTGGTACAAAATTGAGACAGCTAGTGAACGCAAGGGCCTTTCTCCAGGTCTTATGTCACTGTAGCTGAAAATACGGTCTGACTTTAATTCTCATAATCTTTCCTTCCTGAGTGCAGAATACCTTGCTGTGCACTGTTGAGAAGTTAGTGTAACTTGAAGTTGTTCTTGAAAAGTAGAAGAAAAGGGCTGCTTTGTTGTATTTGTTTTACAGACTTAATAAACTGATGTGGCAGTTACTCCTCAAATACTTTGAATAACTGATACACAGGTTTTCTTCTAACGTCTTCATACTTTTACGGTTAGCAGTGAATGTTAAGGCATTTTTTAAGCAGTGAATGTCTAGGTATCTTAAATAATCAAATGTTCTGTCTTATAACAACTATCATTTTGTTTGCAGTGTGAAGCTGGAAGTTTGGTGCCTGGAAACTGGAAGTCTCACTTTTGATGCAGTTAAAAAGCAGGAGTATGAGCAGGTTCAAGCTGCTTGTGGACAACAGATACCTCCTTCACATTACCCTCGACTGGGGCATCTTGATGCAAAATCAGATTACTGCCAATGTTCCTGTCTTATAATAAAAAGAGAAGAGAGCTGCACCAAACACACACTGAGTGGTGAGGCAACCTGTCCGGTACTCTGTTCTTTCGCAAGCTGAGCTAGGAAGCCTGGAGAAGGTTAGAGAGATAATTATGTGCTTCTTTGTATTTCCTGATGGGAGTGCCTCTCTGTTGGTAAGTACTGTGTTTAAAATATTATGATATTTTCTTGAAGATAAAATGCAGAGATTAGATTGCTTTGGAGGATTAGGCGGATCCAAGCAGTAGGGGCTGAAGGTATAGAAGTAGCAGCCTGCTTGTGTTATTCTAACATAGGTCTCCTAGAATCAGAAACATGGTTTCAGAAGGTAATCTATTTCCATTGGTTACAGTAATTCCCATAAGGTATGTACCCTCAGACATAAAATGACACCGTGTAAAGGCAAACTTGGGCAAGCCAAAACATGTCTGAGTAGGTTGGAGAGAGAGGCACATGCTTAATACGTTTGTAAAGCTTTCTGAGGCAAAGTGATGGTTAAGAACAATCTTGGACCCAAATAACTGAAGAATTTCATCCTACTGGGGTTCCAGCTTGAGGGTTACGCTTGTTCAGCATTGGTTTTGGTGAATATGGAACTTACAGCTTCATCTGCTCTAAGGGTCCATGTGTCTTAAAATAACATACTGAGATAAATACAGAGAGGTTATCAAAGGCAAAGTTGTGTAAGCTAGCAGAATAAGTAACAGAACTTTGAGGTCCAGGCTTTTCTTCATATGTGCTGTGTATGAGCGTTACTACTTCCATGTTTAAAATTTGACTATTTAATGAAATCACAATCAGAAAACTACTTGGTACAAAAAACTATGTATCACTGAATGGTGAATATATACCTATATTACTTATATTGAAGGGATTATTGGCTGTATTAAGACATTATGCACAGCAAGTCACATTCAAAAGCCTAGGCAGCTCATCTCACTAGCTGGAAAGAAAATATTCTGTTAAAGTTCTTGTGGGGCAGCAGACTGAGGATTCCACAACCAGGTGTGCTCTGACTGAAAAGCTTATAGAATTGATCTCATGAGACATTTATGACAGTAGGATCAGTGTCAGGTCATGAAGACATAAAGAAGGAAAATTCCAAGTGACCTAACAGTAGGAACATATAAAGGTGAACCATGAAGCTGCCCTTGGGCACAATCACAAGCAGTGTGAGCCATGTGTGACTACGTTTGATTATCCCTAGACTGAAACAAAGGAAATGCAATGGCAGTATATTGTAATGGAAGAACAGAAAATCCTAGAATGATACCGGTCCAGAGGATGAAAGTTCTCTCAAAACCAGAAATCCGGCAAATATTTTTCATACCCTTTGTGTCTTTTGAGCTTTCTCAGATGGTTTCCATCCTCTCAGTAAATGTTGAAAAATTATTATCGGGGGGATGACGATTTTCAGTCTTTAAGACAGAAGTTCAAAAGTAGTGTTTGAGGAATGTGGCAGCTTTCTTCTTGTGTGGACTGTGTGTATGTTGCATGGAAATGGCTCTTTCTTACAGCGCATCAAAAGCAATTAACAATGTTATCTTAGTCGTAAAACTGTTTCAGTCTACTTGTATCTGAATTACAGTACTAAACTGATACAATGACAATTCTACTGCTCCTGATACACAACCGGACTCTGTGCAAAGACGCATGGAGTCAGAACAAAGGTCCACCTGGGTCTATAGGCTGTATCTGTCTGCATATGACAGCTGGTACCAGGAAAGGATATACAAAGAGATGAAAACAAGAAAAACTGATTTGTTTTGAGTGCTGATAATACTAAAAAGGTTACCTATGTGGCAGAAATTCTGTTGTTTTTGGAATCATACTGCCTTCTTCAGTGAGATGAGGTGGATTTTCCTGTTGTTTCCTACTGTTTGCTAATAAAGGGTCAAAATCACATTTTATATTCATTCTATACACTGAGAAAGCACAAATCATTGTGCTTTCTCAGTGTATAGAATGAATATAAAATGTGCATAAAAACTCTCTTGGAATCTTGTCAGTTGTTACAGGTATACATCTAAGTACTTGAGAGGAATTTTTAAGGATATTTTCTTTGCTTTAAGTCTGTTAGAGTAGGAGAATTACTGTTTTTTAACACAACTGCATGGCCCAAAGGAAAAGAAAGCCACATTTTCTCTCAGAAAGGATCTGCAAAAGAAGTTATATTGCAGAAATCTCTTTATAGATGTTAGAAGTGTGTATAATTCTGTGTTTATAATGTGGAGAAAGTAGTAAATAGCAATTAATTAATCTCCAAAATGGCTGCTGAAGATCCTACTACATATTTAAATAGGGCACAATGGTAATTTGATTTGCTTCACTCTCGTTGTTCGTATCAAAGTTAGGATTAAAATCTGGTATTTGATTTATTAACTCGCAGAACACACAAGGCTGTGCTACTTCTTGAGGAACTGTTCTGAAGTTGAGTTTTATAGTCTGCAAATTCACTTAAAATCCTCGTACTGATTCTGTTCAAAACTCAAAAAAAAAAAAAAAAATTCAAAATGTAAAGCATCCTTAGGGCATATAGGTCAGCATGGTTAAGTTGTTGAGATCCCATGGATAACTCAGCTAAGGATTTTTTTCAAGTTTATGGAAGTCATTAAATGCCAGACTGAGGTGAAATTAAACATTGATAGAAATGAAGCAGGGAAGTGGGCAGTCTTCACATCACAGGTAATGACTCAGACCTGAATGTGCATCTAACATCACTTCAGTTTACTATTTTCTTCTAGGCATGACTCCACACACAGAATCAAGTAGTGTTTAACTTGATATTTAGGGTTATCCAGGATGCATTTAGATTTTCAAAACTGAAGGTAGAACACATGGCTGTGTTACGTCCTGGGCTGATGAGGAAAGCTGAAGATTTATCTTTAGTTACTGGGTGATTCATTTTCTAGCCATTACACCATTGCAAGTGTGTTTCATATGCTGATGCTGAGAACAAAGCTGAGGATATTAGTGGGAAAGATTTTCTGCACTAATACACAGATAGGGAAGTGATTTGGGGGACTGAAGGAAGGAGAAGATTTGTAGCATTCAGCCCCTTCCCAGCAGTGTCTCTAATGACAGGTTGCATCACCTATTCTGCCCAAACATCTTGCAGTACACAGAACAGTGAGGAAATACTTGCTAGTTGAGTGGCGAGATAACCAGAAACAGCATTGACATCAATGATGTTTCTGATCTAATCCCTCATCCGTACTGTGTGATTGATGTGTGGGAGAATTTATTTACACTCATATTAGGACTGAAAAGTTGTAGAATGTGACAAACAGAACTGGATGGCTGTATCTTTTAGATTTAACTAAATAATATAAACATGACCCATGGACAGTAGAGAAGTGATTTATTGCAAACTGGAAACATTTGCCTTGCATGTGATGGGTGAAATGTCACAGAAATTGTAAGTTAAAATGCTGGCTTTTTTAAGAGACTAATTTTATGAGTGCTAATAGCATTTCTTTTTTGTCATAGTAGGATAATGGTAACCATATATCATGTTTTCAGGACATAAGGATTTTTTTTAAGTCCTGAAGTATCCTTCTGCATTGATGGATGCAAATGCAACAGTTGCATTTGCATTGCACATCTGTCTCTATTGAAATCTGCTTCTACAGCACTGACTGTTGGTCAGACACTTAGATTGAATGTGATAGATTTTATGCTCCTGTACAAATTTTTCCTTTTAAGGAGTCAGAAGCAACAACAAAGTCCTGTGCTATACCTAAGTACTGCTGGTTGTCATATGTATGTCATATATATTTGTTCCGTGCATTACTATTATTATATGTTAGACCATATGTTTAGTCCTTCAAACTTTAACATAGTTAAGCAGGCTTCCTGCTTAACTTCAATGCCATCTCTTTATTTATTTCCTTATTGTTTTGTTGTGAATTGAAGCTTCACCTCTGAGAATTGTTAAAAACCATCACCCAGCTCTGCATCAGTATGAAGCAATCCCCATTTCCTGGCCTAAGTTATTGCACAGTAGCGCTGTGCGCAGTGAAACAGCTGCAACATCCGGACTGAAAATTTTGTATGAGAGGGGAAAGTGGAGTAATTAATCCTACATTCTGCCCTTGAATTCCTTGCATCCTCTACAGCTTTACCCAGAAATCTTTGAACAGGAAGAATTACTATTTTGAGGAAATTTCTTGTGTTACCCTGACAAGTTTAGTGTGCACTGAGAAGGCTTTTACCATGACCAGGCTGTCAAGGTTTTGACAGATACCAGCTTTACTCCATGGTGATAGAGGTTTGATGCAAGTCTGGAGTGCCTTACCTCCCCACACGAGCGTGGGAAGGACATTTATCATTGCTTTGTCTGAGACATAAATGACATTGTTGATTTTTAATTCTCTGAGGTGGTTGGCCCTGTCTCGGAAGGAACATATGCATACCTCAGAACGAATGAAAATCTGTGTCATGGAGTAGGTCGCTGACCTTTTCTCCTTCTGTAATTACTTCATCCACAGCTGTTGATCTCACTTCGATTACTTGTGGTTCTTAGGGTGCAAAATATACAACTTTTCACTCCAGTTGCTGTTAGTTAATGTTTTCTTGACTGTTTTGGCAGGGATGCTTGCACAGCTGCTTCTGTTGTTCTTTTTTTTTTTTATCATAGAGCATCACTGGGGATTGAAATCCCTGCTCTGATGACAGAATATTTTTAGCCTGTACTGGAGGGACTCCTAAAATCCCTGTACTAGCACCTTTTCTCCTATAGGATTTAGATATGACAACCATGAAACTGTTTGTCACGTAGCAGTGCTACCTGCTAATGCACTGCAGTGTCCTGAACAAGTGTGGGTTTTCTGAAGTTTGTAATGTACTGTCATATCCCTTCCATTTTATTCCCATCACATTGTCACTACTCACAATATATGAATTCTGCAAAAAATAATTGCTCCTAGTTATGCTTCATCAGCAGAATACAAGCAATGAAAATGAAACAGGAACAGATGCAGGAGATACTTTACAACTGGAAACATTAATTCGTTCCTCAGATAAGAACGAAGATGCAGATGAGGATGGTCAAGCAGTAGAACAGGTTCTCTACAGAGGTTTTGTAGTCTTGAATCTTGGAGGTTTTCAAGACCAGCCTGGATAAAGTTCTGATTAACCTCTTCTCATGGCTGGCTTTGTCTGGAAGAGGAGACTAAACAAGAGACCTCCTGAGGTCCCTTCCCACCCAAATGATCCTGTTATTCAAATCTGTGAGTTCAGGAAAAGCTTGAAGTCATCTTGCACGAGGCTGATAAAACCTGCCTGATAAAACCTGCCTGCTGTTTACCTGCAGCATCCTCCTTTCTTTGATTGCCCTTCTTTCCAGTCAGACTGCTTCCACCCCCTTTTTCTCCCAGTTGATCAGCATTTGTGGGGAGTGCTATCTAAAAGAGAATCACAGAGTGACTGAAGTTGTAAAATACGTTTATGTCCAAATCTTGTCCAACCCTTCTGCTCAAGCAAGGCCACCTGGAGCAGGAGTGTGTCCAGGCAGGTTTTTGAAGGAGAGAGACTCTGCAACCTGTGCCATTATTCCATCATCCTCACAGTAAAATGTGATCTGATGTTCAGATAGAACCTCCTGTGTCTCAATTTGTGCTCATGGCCTCCTGTCCTGTCACTCTGCACCCCTGAAAAGATCCTGGCTCTGCCCTTTTTGCAGTCCTCCTTCAGGTATTCATGGACAATGCTGATTTCTCCCTGAACCTCCTCTTTTCCCCACGGAACAGTTCTAGCTCTTTCAGCCTTTTCTCACAGAAGAGGTGCTTCGGTCCCTTTGTACGCCTTCTGACTCTTTCACCAGTATGTCCATGTCTCTCTTGTTCTAAGCCCAGAAATAGACTCAGCACTGCAGATGTGGCCTTGTCAGCACTGAGGGAATCACCTCCCTTGAGCTGCTGGCAATACTTGATCTACTATAGCCCAAGATATCATTAACGTTGTTAGTGGTGAGAGCACATTGCTTGCTCATGTGCAGGACCTCCAGATCTTTTCTGCCTGGCAGCTTTCCAGTTGTTGGCCCCCAGCATGTATTTGTGCATAGGGTTGTTCCTCCCCAGATGCAGGACTCGTGCTTCTTGTTGAACTTCAGTGAGTTCCCATCAGTCCATTTCTCAGAACCCTCTCAGCCTGTTTCTCTAATGAGTTCCTGTCAGTCTGTTTCTCAAAACGCATTTCTTACATCCAATGACCTGCCCTGCACTCCAGTACATATGTCATACTGATCAGTTCTCTCCAAGACTGTTCAGAAACTTTCATAAAGTTATCCTAGGGAGAGAAGTGAGCAAGGACAGTGTGTGCTACGTTATGTTTTCAGGAAGTCTTGCCGTTTCCATCCATATGCTCATATGCTGAGGTGAATTTCCTTTCCTCTTTCATGATGATAATAATACTGTTTGTTATCAGTTAATCAATTTTCTCACATTTTATGCTTTTTTGTTTTTCCCTTTGCTTCTGATAGAATAGACTTTTTGACCTGTCCAGTCAAGCCACTTTCATCCTCTTAACCTGGCCATTCTTTAACCCTCATGTTTACTCTAACACCTTCAATAAATGAATCACATCTTGTATTAATTAAGCTAATTCCACTTTCCTTATCTCTTCCATTCAGTAGATAAGCACTGTTTGCACCTTCACTCCTTCCCGCACTGCTGCACACTCACTCTTCGAGTCGTTTTACTTGATCCCACATTTCTAATTCAGCCTGGACACCAAAAAGCTGGATCAAATCAGCAAGCAGATAGCAAGCACAGTGGAAAGACACGCTGTGAAGAGGCAGCTCTGAAGACCATGAGGGGAGGTGCCCCGAGGAGAACCCAGTACTGCGGACAGAGCACACATATTTTAGACAGGAACATGACTTTTCCTCCCAAAAAACTAATTATGGTTTGTGGATTCTGCTAATAGCACGCTTTCCCCTGGGATTTTAAAAGTCCTCAGTATCCTGCTATAGGAACCTGCAGCAGGAACCCGGTGGATATCTCCGGGGAAGAAGCTCATCTGAGTTTTAACTCTTGAATTTCTCATTTGTAGCATAGTCGATCTGTAAACTGAACGACACATTTTTCCTATATAAACAATTCTCAACAAATAGCCGAACACAATCAGCCCTGAGAATTGACCTCCTTTTTACGAACTCTCAGATTTATAATGGCACAACTAATAGAGCGCTGGGTGCTCAGCTGTTGTTTCATTCAGTTCATTGAGTATCACTGCCTTATAATGACCATTGTTCTAGCATCGGTCTGGGCACAATAGCACCGCTGTTCTCTGCTTCCTCTTCCATGGCCTCTCTGCAGAACTATGCTTTATGCAATATGCATGTGGTGAAAGTGATAATAATATTCTTTGAATACTGCCTCCCTTTTTATGTTTTCAGAATACTTATCTGACATTCATGAGTTTAACTACTTAGTGTTTTATTAATTAAGACACAGTAATCCTCATTTGACAGAAAAGGAAATTGGAGGTTATAAACGAAACATGACTGTATATGACAGCAGTCTGAATTTACTGTATAGGACACTATTCATCTGCAAATTTTAGAAGACTGCAGAAAATACCTCATTTTTCACAGCATGAGACATTAGGACAAAATCCACCCTTGATTAGAAATACACAAAAGACCTGTAATAAAAACAAGAATAGACTCCCAGTGGATTGTTGCATTATTGTTACCAAACTGCTGACAAAGCATAAGGGAAAATGAGACATGCTATTGATGTGTTCCTCCTGGAAGTTCATAGCACTTGCAGTGTTAGTTGAGTATGAGTACCAGTAGATGTGCTGCGTAAAGCTTGGCATGGACAAAGCATCTGAGCATATACCCCACTTCCTATGTGAACTGCGTAGCTTTTGCTGAGCTCTGCTACCATAACTGGATTGATTTTAGATACTGCACCCTGCATTACTCACAAAGCCAGAGAGGATGGCTTTTCTCATATTCAGATGTAAATATTTAGATCTAATGTCACTTTCTGAAGCTTCTTGAGTTGTGTTATATGTGGTGTTCTCAAATACTCAAGACGTTGTTCATTTGTGTTCAGAGATACAGCCCATGTTTATTTTTAAGTTAGCTGTTATTTTATTTGCTAAACAATTATATCTGCTGCAGGCAGATGTTCTGGTTCTGTCCTCTCCCAGCTCCTTGGGCACCCCAGCCCTTGCTGGCAGTGCCAAAGGAGAAGCTGAAATGTCCTTGGACCTATGTAAGCACTGTTCACCAAGGACAAAACATTGCTGTGTTATCAACATTATTCCCATCCTAAATCCGCAACACAGCAGCAAATCATCTACTAGGAAGAAAATTAACTCCATCCCAGCTGAGACCAGGAAAATAGCTTAGTAAGCTATCCTTTGTGTTTGAAAAAGTACTTATCAGATTTTCCTGTAGATGTATGATAATAAATAATCACTTTACACGCACACCACTTACAGAAGAGATTCTAATCTCACAATCACTTGGGCATGTGATTTGCTTTAGCTGATAAATAGATGTGTATGTATGATTTGCTTGAATCAAACTTGAGCTGAATACCAGGAGTAATCATATGAAAAAGTAGGTAGAGGAGAGAGTAGACTGCAGTAATAGAATTTTTGAAATTCTTTCTGTAAGTATAGGCTGTATTTGCTGAAAAGGAGTAAGCAAGTCAATTCATTGACTCCTAGCCTTTACTGTGAGTTTGGCCTTGTATCTTCCAAGCGCCTTCCAAACATTTATTAATTAATCTTTACAACATTTGATGGGACTGATAGATAAACACCACTGTGTTTATGAGAAACTGAGACATTAAGGTGGAGTCATTTGGCCACACGGTGAGTCAGTGATGAATCTGAGATCAGAATCCAGAATTACCTGGCACCCATCCTGCCATCCAGCCTCTTTCTCAGTCTTGCCTTCCTGTGTGCCAAAACCTTATTGTTTTCCCTCGCTTTCTTCCCACTTGCCTTCTACGTCTCCCAGGCCATGCTGGGAGGGCAGACCACATCCACATTGGCAAGTACTGTCTTGAATTTTATTTTTTTCCTCATCCTTACCTGCTTTAGTAAGTGGCTGGTCTTCTTGTTCTTTTAGCTGCTGTCTTTGGTCTGTGCATTTTAGAGAAAGTAATAAACCTAATTGGATATATCTTTAATTTGTTGATTTGATATACCAGAACATAATTATATATTTTTTTTTTACTAATTAAATGCCAGGATGTAACAAAGCTTAATCAAAAGAATGAATCTTGTGTCTTGAATTGGTTAATGAAATACTTTTTTATATGGCTTCCTTTAAACCTCTAAGTCTAGGTATCTGCATAAAATCTCAAGGAACATAACAACTTTATTGTGAACAGTGATTCCCAAAGTCCATGCATTTAATTCTGTGCATTTAATTAACTAGAAGACAATAACTGTGAAGACTGACGTGTTCCCCTGCCCACTTTGAAACGCTTCTTCCATCCTGGTAAGTAACTCCTGCCTTGTAACAGCACAAGATCATGTATTTTAGAGTCCTCATTTTCTCCCTTCTGTTTTCCTTCTTAAAATAAATCAGGACAAGTTCCCCATTAAGGCTCCATCCAAGGTTCTCATGGCTCCAAGCAGTCATCCTGGAGGAAGTTACATATGTCCAAACTCAGTAGGTCCAAACTAAAGATTTAGTATGTCTCCAACAGCCCTAGTAAGGTCTGTAGAGTAAGGGTTCAAACTGTTTTTCTAACTTTAGACATTTAGAGATCTGCCATGCAGTTAATACTTCAGAAGAGCACAGATTTCTTATAGGACCTATTGTGTATTTGCCATTTTGATATTTCAGACACACAGGGGTGTCTCAAACTAAGTGCCTATGTTTAGGCAGCTTGATTTGGGCCTACATAGCGTGTAGTCACTTCTGTATTTGGCTGAATTAATCGCCATTTGAAAATTTGTGGTGTAAAACAACATAAAATAGTTGTTTTGCAATGGGAGGTACGAAATTGATTGCTGACAATAGGAGTGTGATCAAAACAGAAAGACCACAGAAGAAAGGAATTCACAAACGAAAAACCTATACTCTTCAGGATGGATGTAAATATTGTGTAAATAGGCATTAAACATAGAGATTTAATTGTGTCAATGTTTTCTTCAATAATTATATGTTACATCAACTATTCTGTTTGTTCACAAGGTTAACTACATCACAACAGAACTTCTGACCGTGTCTGACATCCAGAGTTGCATATTCACTTAAGAAACATCCTTTACCTGTTTATCCTGTGGAATTTCCCAACCATTTTGTTATGACTTTGTTATGGACTCATCCATAAAACACTTGGAAGCACGTGCATAATAAATACTTGGCTATTTCTACTGAATACAGTAATGGACAATTACATATTTTTATAGGACTGAAGACTTTATTAGGGAGCACCTTGTAGTTAAAAGACTACTTACTCTTACTTGAAAACTGCCTTGAAAAGCAACTTAATCTGGTCTTTGATGCAGTGAATGAAGAGTCCTGCCTCAGCTGCAATTGAAGCCAGAAAAAAATAAAATCAATATACTGTTTTTAGGAGACAATTTGAAATCCACTGGACCCATTGTTATTTTACTTTTCTATGTGCAAACCCATACAGTGTAGCTGGAGAATACAGCTAATGAACAACTGTCCTTCACGATATCAGAAATAGCTAGGCTTCATTATATTGTTTTCTTTTCATTGTTTGAAAATATTTACTCTTCTTTTATGCCACGAGTACCATAGGAAAGAAGTCTTGCCAATTTATGCTTGACTTCCATGCCAGGCTTCATATATATTTAGACCAAAACCCCCCTGGTGTAACCAACTTTCCAAGTCAGTTCCCTGAGTTGATTGATCTCCTGATGTGCAAAATCTTAAGGACCTAATTCTGTTTATTATTACATTAGCTTAACCTTGCTTAAAATGGAATTGACTCATGAGCACTGAATATAGATTTATTTTTTATGAGCAGTTTGTCTGTAAGATCTTGTTATTTAGAACCTTTCCCTCAAAATCAAATCAATAGTGCTTTTTCAAGCAAACTCAATAAATGTTGGACCATTTCTTTATGTACACTGACACTCCTTGGTGGATCTGTAATGAGATTATTTGAACTTCCTCCAGAAGAGTGGTTCACAGCCTGCAGTTTGAGAAATTTAACATCTGAGATGGTAAAATTTCTGTGATTATAGAATAATTTAAGTTGAAAGGAACTCTGGATGTCATCTACCCAACTCCCTGCTCAAAGCAGGTTAGTCCATTTTGTGTATTGAATACCTTTATGATGGGAATTCCACAGGCTGGCTGGGTGACGTATTCCAGGCTTTGACCACCTTTGTGCTAAAAAAACATATTGTGGTTGTTAGAATTTCTCATGTTCCTACTTCTGGCTATTGCCTCTCATCCTATTGCTGTGCACCTCCTAGAACAGTCAGGCTCTGTCTTCTCTGTCTCTTTTGACAGCATTATTGTCTCCCCTGAGTTTTCATTTCTTCAGGCTCAGCAGGCCTTGCTTCCTCAGCTTCTCATCTTATGTCGTGTGCTGCAGCCTCCTGGCCATCTTGGTGACCCTTTGCTGGACTCACTCCTCTATCTCAATGTCTTTCTTCTCTGAAGAAGACAAAAACTGATCATATTACTCCAGACGCAGTCTCACAAGTGTCAAATAGAGGGTAAACGATCATTAACTCCTCTGGGCCTGCTGGCTACACTCTCTTATTATCACAGCCCAGGATGGAGATGATCTTTCTTGCTGCTAAGATGTGCTGCTTCATGCTCAGTTCCTGGATGTTCAACTTCTTGTCTACCATGTCCCTCACAATCCATTTCTTCAAGGCTATGACCCAGACAATTGTCCCTCAGCCTGAATGGAGATATTCCCTCCCAAACACAAGATTTTGCATTGGCTTCTGTGGGACTTTTTTTAGAAATGTTCACCACCTGTTTGTTTTTTTTTTTATTATTTTTCCAGTGGGCTCTTTTGCTGAGACTTAATTTCCGTAACTCTTTATTTGAATGTGACACAATTTGTGCCATTGAACATAATTGTTCTGTGAAAAACTATGTACTTTAGCCAGCTATCTGGGTTAGAATAATGCCATCCATTTGGGAGTGCTAGCCATAATAGTAGGGTGGATTCATATTATAGTAAGATAACAACAAGCTACCAGCCATATTTATGTTTTCTTCTTAGCTGTATTTCAGCTAATAAGTACATTTGTGCTTCAGATATTGAAAAAAAGCTCTGCAAGTACTGCAAGCCACATTTTCAGCTCTGACGGAGAAGTGCCTGCAGAAGGCTGAAAATGAGTGCTAAGACCACCAATCTGGCCAGAGGCTGGAAAACCTTGAAAAACATCCTGAGGCAGTGAGAATTTTCTCTTGTCAATGAGCACAGCTGCTTAGATACGTGATGCCAACAGACTCTGCAGTCTGCTTTGGATATTGGCAGGGATCTTCCAGGCAGTATCTCTGCAATATGATTGAAACCAGTGGTGTCAGTAAGGGGACAGAGAGCGAGTGCTTTCCCTGGATCTTAATTACATTAACTTTCGTCTCAGATGAATTAGAAAAGTAACTGTTTATGTGCATATTCTAGTCAGCCGTTATAAAAGAAATTGTGGAACAGATTTACTTTCTCAGGCTTTCTAGTAAATTTTCTCAAATACTTATAATGATAAATATGGACAGAGCTTTCTATGGGAACAACTGAAAAAATAGCTGATCATTACTAGTGTTAATAAAGTCACCTACCAGGTGACAAGAAGGTATTGGACTGAGCCTGATGAGTAAAATTACTGTTGCAAAAGCTACAGCTAGAATTTGTTAGAGTTGAAAGCTAAGTAATTGTAGAATGATAGCTAATTAGTAGGTGGGTTATTATGAATAATCAATGTAGCACTAGCTCCAAGGGATTGTATTTATGATATTGCAAAATGGGAAAAGACTAACTTATTAATTCCTAATAAGATATGACGGCTTAGTTAATTGCTGTTTAACATCAAGTGTGCTCGGGTGGCAGTACAAGTTTTTTTCTCATATCTATTAGTGCATGCCAGAATCTTCTGTGCAGGTTTTGCTAAAGGTTTAATTGGCAAAGTATTGTGTCCCAATGCAGTCCTGTTCACATAGAGTGCTACATATGGACCTCGCTCAACGCTGTCCACCTGCAACATTGGTGCAGACAAAACTAATGCTTTTTAGGTTGATGTTTTATAAGTGCAGAGCAGATTATTTGCTGGCATAATCTCTTTAACCACAGATAGTTCAGTTCAAACTAATGCAGGTCATAAGAAGCTTTTATTCCCCAGTTCACTTCTGTTCTGAAAAGTCTTACAACATTGATTTAAATCTAGGTTTTATTTTTTATTTCTTCGAAACCAGTAGAGAGACAAACACTTTCTAACTTGCATTCACGTTTGATTTAATTGCATGTGTCGAAATTACTGGATGTTAAACTAAAAAGTGAAAAAATTCTTAAGTGTTGGAAGGCTGTAGGGAAAATAACAGAAATACTGAAATATGGACAGGAAATTAAATACTGTTTCTTTAACATCATTGTGTTGATAAGTAACAGAACAGTGATACCCTGCAGGTGACAAATTGCAGCAATTTATAATGAAGAAAACTAAACCAAATGAACTTTACTTGCAAATAGTCTGTTATCTTACTCTTG
The DNA here is from genome assembly GCA_013399175.1 of Odontophorus gujanensis. Classification (NCBI taxonomy): domain Eukaryota; kingdom Metazoa; phylum Chordata; class Aves; order Galliformes; family Odontophoridae; genus Odontophorus; species Odontophorus gujanensis. Next base: position 195,372 of record VXAB01000293.1, read on the forward strand.
AGACCCGTTGCAGACCCTTGCTCAATACAAAATGTTCAAATTCAAGTCAATAATTTTGCACTTTTGAGAATTAATGTTCAGCACACTAGAGGGAGTTTGCAGAAACGTTACTGCTGTCACTTAAGTGTGACAAAATGAGCCTCTGAAACACATTGTCATGCATAACAGCATTTTTAACTAGATGGTTTATTGGCAAGCTAGGCCATCACTTCCATTACAAACGTCTTGGATTTAGCATGTGAACAGAGAGCTGGTTCAACCTTCTGATCTGGAATTTTGTATAAGCTACATCAATCATATACCACCCAAATAAACCACTAAATTCTGAGTTTGCTAGAGCCTCTAAATGGTTTGTCACAGGCGTGGCGTCCATCACCATTAGTGAGGTACCAACAGGTACATGGCACCGTGAATCTTAGAGAAAGGTGGGAGGGATCAGACATTTTCTTAATTGGGATTAGTTGTATACATATTCAGGTCACTTAGATATTAGTGAAAATAATGGTTTTGGAGTCAAAAGTTCTCTCTCTGAATGGGAACATAAAGCCTAAGAAACCTAGCAGACTCTTCTGCAGCTCATTCCTACCTCGTTCCCTGTGCAAATGTTGTGCAAGCTCTGGACTCTGAGTGACAGCTTGCATGGAGATGTTATTTCTGAGAGCTGGATGGATGGGCTTATAAGCAAGGGAGCCACAGTGCTCCACTCCTGAGTCACGGCAGGGACCAGCTTGGTGAGGGGTTCTGGGCTTCACCCTCCAAAAAACCTTCTGGTGTCAACTAATGAGTAAAAAAAACACTGTATGCCAAGAGGGGAAACTTCAAGAAGAATAGTTGCATCACAATAATTAAACCTCATGAAACCTCCCAGCTGAGTGTAAGATCTGAGCTTACATGAGTTCTCTCACTATTATTCACACCACTTTGGCTGAATCCAAGATGACTTTTGTAGGAAGTATTTTGTAAAACTGCTGTTGCTCTAGATTTGGAAGGTCTATTACATGCACAGAAACCAACTACCACTGATGTGGGCAGTGGTTTAACGCCAAACATATTCTTTCTTATTTTTCAAGATGTGTCTTTCCTGGAAGTGTATCTTTGAATATTCTTTGCATCATTGTTACACACTTATGTGTAACAGTTGCTAAAACGTTTTCTGTTGTTGACATCTTGTATTTGAGTTGTCCTTGCTGCCAGGCAGGTAGAATGTAGGATGACTTTCTAACTTATGGGAGGGTTTATCATAAGAAATGTCTTCTGAATTAAAATCATGGTAGATTTAATGTGAAGCTTAAAAATTCTTAACATTTCTCTGTTCTTCATAACTAGAGAGACAGTATCAATCACGTTGTGAAGCATAAGGAATGAAAGATTTTTTTATCCACTGAAAAAAATGTGTGTAGGAAGGCTATGACATAAACACAGGATTTGTTGATTCATGTGCATCTCCAGAGGTAGGCTGTAAAGAACAGAGAGATTTCTATTAAGAATGAAATGCTTTTGTAATAGCTACCATCACAGCTCATAGAAATTCTGAAAGGGTTTTCCTCACGTGAAAAGCAAACAAATCAAAGATAAATTATTTTTGTGCTATCTAATAATCTGGAAAAGACAATAATAAAATAATTACTGACGTCTTCCTAGGGAAAAGGAGAAGTGTAGATAAGCTAATAAGTAGTCTAGGGCTGGCCTTGCAATAGAAGAGTCCATTGGGTTTCCCACAGATGTGTACATTCCAGTGAATGGCAGAGAGCCAGCATTATCTGCATAGCTTGGATATCTGCAAAGATTGTCCTGTAGTTTTGGTCAACCCTTGCAAACATCATCCATGGTTTCTGCACATACTGGTTGCCCTAGTTGTAAAGGAAAATTGGAACCCTATTGTTTATAACCTCTGAAAACTTAAACTCTAGTTCGTAGACTTTCTGCATCTCAATACATCTTTCAGCACAAAGGAAAGGCTTTGTGTCTCCAAAGTCTCACTTTTTTTTGGTCTCCAATTCCACTGTGTCAATGCCAATTAGTCAGGCCTGGGCTCAAATCCACTGCTTTCCCAGTATGTAAATTACTGCTGTAAGAATGCTGAGTGTGGTGTATACCAAGTAAAACAGGTAACTCCTCTTACACAGCTTCCAGCTATGAAGCGCCTCCCTAAATGCATCTGAAATCTGGAAATACTGTGGTGAAAAAACTCCAGTGAGCCAGTCCTCCAGTAGTGAGACCTGCCTCTTGAGAAATATTCACCATTTCATTGAAAAGTATTCACAAGCAAATCTAATAACATTTGGAGTTGTCAGAGATGTAAGTCCAGATGTAAGAATTTTTGGGACTTAGCATCTTTTTTAGATGTAAAAATCAAGGGTCTTAAGCTAATGTATGGGGTTTAACATCAGCATTACAAGGAATGTTGTGTGATTCCTCGCTTTATGGGAAAGAAACTCAGGCACAGATATATTTTATTAAACATCTGGGGAAAGGTCATGTAGCAAAGTAGAGGCAAATTCATAACTGTGGATTTCCTGTGCCTACCAACAACACAACACATAATTTGGCAGACAACACATATGTATTTCTGTCTGAGAAGTCCCAGAGCAATCGCTTTTAAAATTTTCTTGCCCTTTTCTTGTGCTCTGAATATCACAGAAACAGGTAATTATCCAGTAGGAAAAATATTGATAATGATTTGGGGCACAGAATCTAATGGACATGTGTAAAGTACAGTGAACATTCAATCAGAAATGGTTATTTGAACTTTAATTCATTCAAGTTGTTCCCTGGTAGCTAAGAAAGATGTAACCAGCAGTGCCTTTCAGGTCTGTGTTCCTATTGTTACTGTGCAGAGGGTAGATCCCTTCAGTATCCAGTTTTACTGCTGCTGCTGTATTAGGTTCAGTAGCTGGCAGGCTAGGTCAGAGCCCAGATCCATCTCTTTCAGGTACCAAACTGTAGCAGTGGCCAGAAATGCTGCTGGGTACAGGGATGGAAAAGGTGCGGGTCAGCTGTGTTGCACTGGATGGATCACACGGGCATCCCTCAGTGCTGCTACAGACCTCACTGCTTACAGGGCAAGGCACTTAGATGCCAGAACAATGCGGAGCTAATTCAGTGCTTGTGCTCGCAGATACACCTGAACTGTCAGGAAAGGCACAAGGACAGGCAGCTAAGAAATGGGCATGACACTGGCTCAGTATCAGTTGATTCTCATACACTGTGCTTTACTTATCTAATACAGGATATTAATGTGTGAAAATCTTTTTTATCTGTTAGTAAAGAAGAATACAGTGTAAGCACTGTGTCTACATGAGATGAGCAATCAGGAACACTTTTGAAGCCAATGTGAGAAAAGAGGTTCTGCTTCATCTAAGGAGTACACCATGAGAAGAAGCACTTCACTTGTCTAGGATGGCTAATCCCATGAAAGTAGTAATTTCAGGCTTCCTATGTTTATATGAATTTTTCTTTGTGGTTTTTTTTTTTTTTTTTTCCCAAGATAGAGTTGCCTTTATGCAAAGGATAAACTGTGATTCATGCATAGAAAGTCATCTAATTAATACAACAAATACTTTGAACAGACTCACAAGAGTGGCAAAGCCAGAACAGACTATTGGTCTATTATGTATGGTGTTTGGTGCCCTATATACTTGGAGGAAAAGAGGAAAACAGATTTTACATATGTGGGAAGGAACTTTGCAGTACTACACAATGAAAAATGGATTATTTTGGCCCTGTCGAGCAGGAGCAGTCATTAAGTTTTCAGAAGGACACAACAGATACTCCTCAAATATTTTCAGAGGATCCTTACATTCTGACTACGAATGGATTCAGCATCATTAGAGGAGCGGCTCATTTCGGTGAAGTAGACTTCGCTGGTTCATTTTGCCTTTCGAAAGCGAAGAATTGGGAGCGCTGCCGTTTACAGGCATGCGAGCCACAGCCTTGCGATACTCGGTGCTTATCTTACAACTCCAGCTTCCTGAAGCGTTCCAATATTTGAGAGTCTCGCGTTCTGAAAGGCGTCAGGAAAAGGGGACGAAGAAGGAGGAAGCCAAGCGAGAACGCCGTGAGCCGCGGGTGCGGGGGCTGCCCGTCCCGCAGCGGGGCAGAGCGGAGCCGCCCCGGGGCGGTGCGGAGCGGGGCGGTGCTCTCCGCCGCCTACAAAGCGCGGCGCGGCTGCGGAGCCGCAGCCTTCGCGCTTCCGGCCGAGCGGCGCCGAGCCCACCGGGCCGGCGCTCGGTTTCCCTGCGCCGTAGGGTCCCGGCGGCAGCGGCGCATAAGGCTAGCGCTTTCCGACTTCAGCTACAGTGCTAGCTAAGTCGGGGAAGGCAACACGGAGCGAAGCCGCGCGTCCCCCCCTCTCTCTTCCCGGCGTCGCTCCCCGGCGGAGCGGGCCGGCATGGCGCGGGAAGCCGGGCTCGCGGCCGAGCGGCGGCGGTGCTGCGGTCAGTGCGCGGCGGCGGCCGGCGGCTCCCGCTCGGTTGCCGGGANTCAGCTTTTGTCTCTTTCTCGTTTAGGAGCCTTGGTTGGCTATTTCACGTCTGCAAAGTTTCTGCTTTACCTTGGACATGCGCTGTCCACTTGGGTAAGTGGGATGTCTGGAGGTAGGGTGGAGCCGGTGCGGCTTTGATTTACCTGCGCGTTTTTTGGCACTTCGCAAGAAAGGGTTGCGGAATAGCGCTGCGTCTCTGAGACCTCCGGATGTTTTGAAACCCTTATAAGATACGTAGCTGTATGCTCTGCTTCTAGTAGTGCGCAGAACAGCGGTACTCAGAGTTTTATGAGGGCCCGGTTCTGCCTCTGCAGAATCCTGCTCTCTTTTCTGCCTCAAGTAACTGCAGAACCAGTGAGGTTCCCTGTGGTCTGAGTTCAGAGTGAAGTGAGGTACGCCCCAGTGCAGGACTTGAATGGTAGCCCACTGCACCACGGACTTGGAGATCTCCTGCTGGCTGCACTTAATGATATACTTTGTTTCAGTTGCAAACCTGTTGAGTGCCTGAAGTCTTGTCGCTGCTCTGTGAAACTCTTACCTGCTGAAATGCTTTCTTTGTGCACTGAAGCAGCTTCCTGCGCCAGTTTTTGTTAACCTGAGACTAAAGTTCAGTATTATGAATAAAAGGTAGATAATCTGATTCTCTACAGTAAAATCAAGACTACATATAACCTTGCAATATAAACCTATGTCAGCTGCATTGAATTAAGAAGAGGACAATTGTCTGCAGCATTCCTTCTATCTTTCCAACCCTGGCTGTTCGAGAAGCTATGTGGTGGTGTTTGGTTTGGTGTTCTGTAGAGTCCAGGGCTGTTATCTGCAGCAGCTTGTTGGTAATGCTGGCAAGTTGCTTAGCTGGCAGTGCTGGAAGCCCAGCTGGGAACCTGCTGGAGCTGGGCAGCAGTGCTCTTTCTAGCATGACATGAGGGATGGCAGAGGGGAGCTGGGAAGTGGTGGCATGTTCCCTGGCAGATATGGACTACGGGGTGTCTGCTGAGCTGGTTAACAGCGTTAGTATACTCCTTGTTCTAGTGTATTTTCCTTTTGACTTAAAACAAACACAACTGGAAAAAAAAAAAAGAGACCTGAATCTGCTGAAACAACAGAAACACTGCTTATTTTGGCAGTGCTGTTGTAGAACTGCACCTTCTGTATCTCCTAACTTTGGTGTTCTAGTCTTAACAGGCATAACAAGCAAGCACCTTTCTCTTCAGAACTTAAATTACTATATATCTTTTTTTTCTAAACCATGTCCACAAGTGGAAATATGGTTTTGCTGTGACTGAGAGAGCTTATTTGGTTTCTTTGTTGCTAAGCCGTTCCCAAATGCAGAGAAGCTGTAAATGATTAAATGACACCTCTTCAGAACTGAACCAACCCTAACATATCTTTTTGTCTCTGGTAAGAAAAACGTTTGTATGTGTGGTTGGCTTCAGAGGATTGCTTTGCTGAGCTGGTGTTTGAGACCTCCTGCTCTTGCATTTAGGTACTTAACTCATTCCTGTCTGTTGCTCAGGACTAAAGGAGCAGAATTAAACGGGCTTTGCTGGGTGATGCAGCACCTCGCGCTGGTCGGGAGGTTGGTGGTGACTCCCCAGCACAGTCCATGGCTCTGCTGGTCTCAGGAGCCTCATCAGCAGGCAGCTGTCTGCTACTGCTTGTCTTCAGGGTCTGGGGCAGGGTTACTGACATTTAGTTTGGATGGGGAATAAGAATTCTGACAATAGAAGAGCAAGACATGTCTTTGAAAAGTTCAAGAAGCTGAATGGCTGTAGTTATATTAGAGTTGGAATATTCACATTATGGGATATTTTAAAGTAGGATTAAGTTACTTAAGGTTTTACTAATTTCTGAAGACAGTACTTACTGTTGAAATGATAATAAGTTTTAGCTTGAAATTACATACCAGCTTAAAAACTCTAATTTGCTAATACTATTCTTCTGCAATGCTGACTTATCTTACTTGATCTTTAGGCCTTTTAGTTCCTGAAAAGAACTTACCTTTCCAGGTAGGGATAGCTGTAGTTGCCCTAAAGTTAGCACTGTGGCTGGCCTGGTGACATTACTCTGGATAAATGTTGGTTAGGGATGAAGAGAATTCATAGGCTCCTTAAATGAGTTGTATAGCAGAATCATGACCTCACTGAAATCAGGGGAGTATTCTTATGGGTATGACATGAGATGGGGTTTCTCCCTCTGACAGTAATGGGAGTAGTGGAGAAATATCTGTGGTAGGTGGACAGTTGGACTAGATGATCCTAGAGGTCTTTTTCAGCCTTAATGATTCTATGATAATATTTGCTGTTTTACATAGCAATTGATTCTTTTGGGTAAGACAACAGAAGAAAAACAGTTTTGTCTCTCATCTGTGAAAGACTAGTGTTAGGTATCCTTTTAAAACAAACAGTCCTAGAATAGTATGAATAATTGTTTTTATCTGCTTTCAGGGTAAATAAAGCACTTCTGTAGTGTACTTCTTATAACATGCTTAGAAATGTGAGATTCCCACTCCCATCCTATGGCAGTGTTAAAATCTTGATGTACTCATTAGCAAGCCACTGGTCTCTTTGGTAACAGTATAGAAATTAGGTCACATACGTATGTTTAGCTTTTGGAGTTTTTCTGCCTGCTGTTACTGGTAACAAAACATGAAAATTTTGTGTTGTGAGCAACAGTACTGCAACAGGCCAAACAAGCTCTGATATTTGATCTCTTAGTAGTGTGCCAATGTTTGCCACCATTTAAAAGAATTGAAGTTAACTTTTAGGAATGTGGGGGACAACACTGAGCTTTTGTTTTGTGACTTGCTTTGACTTGTTTTTGCTTTTTTAAAACAACATTTAATGAATATTATCAAGTATTAAATTGTGTTGTTAATCATGAAATCTGTTGCTAACATGTTCTCTGTTGGAGGCTCTGTGCAAGTTTTGAGTCCTGTTGGGTGTGGCTGTTAGCAGACATGGTTCTGCGTTATAAAAAAAACTCTGTATATTTGGAATTCCTGATATGAGCTTAAGCTTGTGCTGTGTATGACAAATGACCTTACTGATGCTGGGCAAAATCAATGATAACAAGATGCATTTGTCAGAAGAGCCCACCCCTGTGTGTGTAACATACCTGATACTTTTAATACAGATATTTTTCAGTGTGTTAGTAAAATACTCAACTAGTATGCTTGAAGAGTACAAATATTAATGCTTTGTGTGTACTTTCTGTTACTCTTAAAGGGAGATCGTATGTGGCATTTTGCTGTGTCTGTATTCCTGGTTGAACTTTATGGAAACAGCTTGCTCCTGACTGCAGTCTATGGACTGGTTGTGGCGGGATCAGTTCTTCTCCTGGGAGCCATTATTGGAGACTGGGTGGACAAGAACTCGAGGCTCAAAGGTTAGATGTCCAAAGAAGGCTATTTACCTAAGGACAGACTTAAACCAGTGTCAAAAGGCAAAGCTGTTAGAGTTCTGAAATCAAGTATGACTGGGCTTGCTCAGCTTATTGAGAAGGATAGTAGTGATTGTGAGTGGTAATAATCATAAAAAGTTTCGAAGACATGAGGTGGATGCTTTTTGATTGTGATGTATTTTCTATTTAGGTAAGCTTGTACAATATGTAGAGATAAACAGCAATGCAGGGGATGGAAACCACAGGTTAAGATAAAAACTACAGGCAAAGTTGTTTACGGTCTCTAGTACCAGCATAGCATGTGTTATTTGATATCTTCTGTGTGGATATAAATATCTACCACTTAATACAAATGCAGTGTTTTCACTTATATCTGTTTTAAGTATTTCTTTTTAATTGATTAGAGTTCTTCATACGTACTGACACTTGGCAAAGGTTTACACAACAGAATCACTTTCATGTTATATTGAAGATGAATTATAGAAGCTTAAGCTAAGCCTTTTATCCCTTTAAAATAGTGTCAGTACCTAAATAATTTGATGTTGGTCTTTTTTTGGCTAGGAAGGCTTAATTGGATACTACTTTAGCTGTGAAGTTGCATCAGACGTTGATTTTCTAAGGCAATTGAAAAGTCAAAATAAAAAATGCAGTACACTTGTATCTCATTTCAGTGGGCAGAGTAAGAAGCTGAAAACACCTAAAGAATCTTTGTATATTTCTTGATTATAACTTCTGTAAGCATAATTTTCTTGTTATGTTAATGATTGTTATTCTCTGCTTTGATTTAAAACAGTGGCCCAGACATCCTTGGTTGTTCAGAATGCATCTGTCATCTTATGTGGTATTATCCTGATGATTATCTTCTTGTTTAAGACACAGCTGTTGACCTTATACCATGGATGGCTTCTTGTGAGTGCTCAAATTTGTTAAGGAAGTAATTTATGAAGAACTTTCTTGGAATATGGGAGACTGAGTATTTTTTGTTTTCCTTTTGTCTGTTTTGTTCCTGCGAGCTGTAAGTGGCAAATAACACTTGGAGCTAGTTAGGGAAACAAATGAAACTGTTTTCTTTTAGGAACTATAATGTAGACTTCATCATGTTGTCTGAAGAGTAACAGTAGAACAGTAGCAGAGGAATGTTGTGATTCAAATGTAAAAGCCTTTTCTGGTTTTACAAGGTAAGAGTGAAGATCCCTATATCGCTTTTCTCACCTTCTGACTTTTCCCCCCCATTTCTCTAGACGATGTGCTATATCCTGGTTATCACGATAGCAAATATTGCTAATTTGGCCAGCACTGCCACAGCGATCACAATTCAGAGGGACTGGATTGTTGTGGTTGCAGGGGAAGACAGAAGCAAACTGGCAGGTGAAATGCATTGCCTTTCTAATACTTTAAATTGTCTTACTTTCCAAGATTGACTTCAGTCTAGAATTCTGTGGAGGATAGCACATCTTTGAGTTCCTGGTACTGTGAGAAAGCAGCAAGTAAAAAAAGGGCAGCCTTTATCCCCCCCTGCTCTGAACTATACTTGCTGAGATCAGAAGTTGCTGTTGTGATTACAACTGTGTTTGGTGGCCCTAAACTTTTGTCCTTTTTTTTTAGTCCAACTGCAGCTTTGTCAGAGGAAATCTTTCTTCTTGTTGACTAAATAAACATGTACCACACTTTTAAATCAAATATCCAGTGTTTAATAGGAAAGCTATTTAACTTTCAGGAACTTAAAGCCAAGTGTTGCAATACTTTATTTTTAGGTCCCTGGAATAAAACAGAAAACTGTTGTGTAACTGGGCTCCTTACATAGGGATCAAAGAGAGGTGCTTAGGAATGGAGTCCACAACAGTAAAGTAGAGACAGTAAAGTAAATGGATCAGGAAGCTGCAGTTAGGAAGTACTGTGCATACAGCTGTGTCTGGAATTTCATATTCTTCTAGCATTAGTTGTCTAACTCACTAAGAAAACTTCTTCCGTTGTGTCTGAATAGCCAGTGTTCCTTTGACATCTGATACCTTTGGTAAAGGGTCCAGACTTGATTTTTTTTGGTGTAGGAAATATTTTTCCTTTTTTCCCCCATTCTTGCACAGTGGTGTGGCATTATTACGAGAGTGAAAGAGTTCCTCTACAAATTCTGCTGCAGTTTGGTGGTCAGGACACTACTTGGATATGAGAGGCTTGTTTCTTCTGCACAGCCAGGGACACAGTGAACCTGACTGCCATTTGTTGGAGAACACTCCTAGCAGCAAGGCAGCTCACACTAAGGGATGTGTGATTGATCTTTGGCTAATGCTGTTTTGATAGTAGTGTAAACCTGGGAAGTGACATGTTTTGGGATGAACTTGTGTGTGCTTTAGGGGCTCTGAATCTTTCCAATACAGAGACCAAAGCTTTTGCAGACGGAGGAACTGATACTGAAGCACCAGGAAGGCACAGAGCAGCTTGACCTTGCTTAGGCATTTATAGCTCCTTGAAGTAACAAGGGAACTGAAAGTTCCAAGTCTGAGATGCTTCTGGAGCTCAGATACCTCTAAGCTTGGCAACATTTCAGCTTCTGGATTTTAGTTTTGTAGGAAACTGCCTAAATTACCCATAAAGAATTAATCTGTAATATACTTCTCATGAAGGAATTTTACTTTACCAAAGCATCCAGGAGGGATCAGTTCTTAGGTGCATGAAGTGCATACTTCAAAATGAAAGTGAGACAGTTTTTCCACCCAAGTCTTATATTGATCTTGCAGTGCCTTTCTAGATCATGCATTCTGCAGAGCAGCAGTACTTTTAAGTTCCTTTATATGTGTGAATCACAAGTGGAAAAATCTGATCTGTCCTTAGGAGCTTTTAAGTTCCAATGGTTCTCATTAACCTTTCTTCCTGTGTTAATTCTTATTCATCAAATCATGTCTCAAACCCTGTACTCCTTGTACATGAGATAAGGTATGGGCCGCACCTGCAGGGAACTGCTGCTTGGGAGGCAGTGCTGCCTCTGCATTGCTTCACAACTTCAGACATTTCCATGACCATTCTGTATTGAAAACTCAGGCAGGACGTTCCTGGAAGTTGTGTTGCAACTCTAATTTAAAAAATGATATAAGAAGGCAAAAAACTAAGCCAACCAAACTTGCTTAAAAGCAGATTTCTCTCAGGCTGGATAGGGTTGTTTTATCTTGAATTGTAAGGGGTCTTCAAATTACATTTAATTTAAATAAATTTTTATTTAATAAAAGCCAGTGTTGACTTTGCAGCAGACATTTTTGCCCATCTCTGCACTGTTAGGTTTTCTCAAAGAGTAGCCTTATGTAAAAAAAAAAAAAGAGTAAAACAGGCAAGTAGTAATTGTCTTGGCTGCCTCTTCATCCTTGTCCCTGATTATTTTTGTCATTTGTTCAGATTACTTTGTAGTTTGACTTCTAAAGCCAAATATTTTGCAAGTCTCTAACTTGTAAATATCAGTGAAATAGTTAATATTGAATGGACTTTGAATTCTATGTTGAATAACCTAACCACTTATTTAAATGACAAGGAGCAATTCTTGACAGATTTAGTAAAGCAACTTTGTGTTGTTAATTTCATTTTCCCTTCATAAGCTTTATTTTCATAATAGGACTTTAAAATCAGTTTACGTAATTCTAAGCAGTCCGGAGCACTAGTGTGCAAAAACCAGAGCATTCAGCAGCTCTTAAAGGCAATGGCACCACTCATTGGAAATGTGAGGCAATTTAGAGGGTGTGATGACTGAAGCTGATTTGTTTGGTGAGAAGTCTGCCAGCAAATGTAAGATGCATTCACACTGAGCATGGACTTCTTGTTTGGACCATGAAAATCCAAATGTGGGCCAGAAGGGAGGGAGGACTTTGCTCAGTAAGTTCTGAGTGAGTGTAAAGCTGCCAGTGATCAACGTGACTCGATAAGAAAATTTAAAGCCATTTCAAAGGTCTGCTGCTATCACACTGGGTACTGTGGTCACCAGTTATTAGAAATAAATTGAGGGAGATTATAGTTTCTAAAACTGTCTTTTCAGGGATGAATCCTTCAGCATGTGGTTTCTGGAGTTGTGGGTACTGTGTTGGAATGTTAGAGACTCAGGAGTTCGTAGAGTCACTTATTTGTAAGGGTATCCGGTGGTCTTGTGAAAAATGTTTACCCACAGGAAAATGTTTCCACTCTAAACCCAGAATTCTGAATGTGGATTTGGGTAAAACTAAAAGAGGAGAGATTGGCTCAGGAAAACCTGGATTGGTCTGAATAAATCAAATACTAGAACACTGTAAAGGAGTCACTAGCAAATTTCTCACTGAAATCACTTAAAATTAAATCAAGACTTTTTAGCTTGATTTCTCTATATGTGCAGTTCTCAAATATGTTGGTGAATGTTTCATGATAAATGTTCAGCAATTCATATAATCATTCTGACAGATATGAACGCCACAATACGGAGAATCGATCAGTTGACCAATATCTTAGCCCCGATGGCAGTTGGTCAGATAATGACATTTGGCTCCCCAATGATTGGTTGTGGATTCATTTCTGGCTGGAACCTGATGTCGATGTGCGTGGAATACCTGCTGCTATGGAAGGTTTATCAGAAAACTCCTACTCTGGCTCTCAAATGTTCAAAAGTTGAAGAATCAGAACTGAAACAACTGAATGTAAAAAAAGGTATTGAAAGCACAAATGTAACTGTTCAAATCAACACAGTTCTTGCCATGTCAGTCAATGCTGTCATGATTTTGACAGATATTCATGTGTTCTGTACTTTCTCTGGTTAATGCATTTACCCTTATATTAGGATGCCATCTAATGCTAGCTAATGTGCATGGAGCAAATCCATTCCTTATGGAAATAGAGCATTCAGTCATGAGTCTGTTAGTTGTTGAAGAATGCTTCATGCTTCATTCTTACCAAAGTTGTGCTGAAGAAGCAGGAATTTAAACTGATATAGAAACTTGGCTCGATCACACTATATGGGTGAGATTTAAGATACTTATCTAAGCAGACAAAGGCTGATCACTAAATCTAACTGATCCACTTCTGCAAAAGTGGACTTACTGCAAGCGCTTGTCTTGCTCTGCAGATTTCTGGCAGTAATGTATCTAACAGTCACATTTATGTTTGCAGAGAATGACATGAAACCTGCTGAAGGTGTGCAGTTAATTGTTGAGAAAGATGTGACTGGCTTTGAGCCCCAGCAGGAGAAGGAAGTTGGCTGCGCTGCCCGAATTGCTGAACCTTTCATCACATTTCGTGATGGATGGGTTGCCTACTACAACCAGCCAGTGTTTCTTGCAGGCATGGGTCTTGCATTTCTGTATATGACTGTTCTGGGCTTTGATTGCATTACTACAGGCTATGCATACACTCAGGGTTTGAGTGGCTCTGTGCTAAGCCTCTTGATGGGTGCCTCAGCAATCACTGGAATCATGGGAACAGTAGCTTTCACCTGGCTTCGTCGTAAATGTGGCCTGATCCGCACGGGCCTGATTTCTGGAGTTGCCCAGTTTTCCTGTCTGGTCTTATGTGCCGTCTCTGTATTCATGCCTGGAAGTCCTCTGGATTTGACTGTTTCCCCATTTGCTGACATCAGTGCCAGGCTGTTTGAAAATGAGCCATTACCTACTATTGCATCTCCAGGAAGTGAGCCTGACGTGGCTTTTGCAACTGGAATGCCCTACATGTTAAACGGGTCTACTACTCCTGCTTACAGTGACCCAGAGATGAGTCCTGAGCCCGTGCCTTTAATCTCTGTTAGTCTCCTGTTTGCAGGAGTCATTGCTGCTAGAGTTGGTGAGTATTATGTCGCTATTAAAGTCTGTTATATTGAATGCTTTTAATTTTAGAACCTAAAATACCTGTCGGCAAAATACGAATCTGAGTTTAGAATCGTAGGTCACAGTGGTAGTGTTGTATTACAAATCTATGATTAATTAATTACATTTAACATGTAAAGGAAATGATCTTCAATAGTATTAGTGGTACAGAGACTGCAATTCTAACTTCCTGTGTGTTATTCTGCTCTAATGGAAAAAGTTGTCAGCTTGGAGATGAGTGTAACTTGTTCTTTGGAATGCTCACCTCCTAAAAAGTCTTTCTTCCCAATCAAATGATACTACTTGTTTTTGGGAAACAATTCCAAACATCTATGCAACAAAAACTTCAAATTTCACAGTTTACTAAATTAGCCAATTAATAAAGTTTAAACTTGTGACCAGCAGAAGAGTTCAGAACAGAAAATTGTGATTTAAATGATAGCTTGATTATTTTTTATTTTATTTTTTACTTAATTGCCAGTCTAATGTTAGTATTGTAGAACCTTTGTACTTTATAAGAATTTGTGTCTTTTACTGAATTTTGTGGAAAGAAAGTGCTTGGTTCACATGTAGGAGTTGATTTGCAAGGTAAACTTGCTGTAAAAAAAACTCATAGATAAGCAAAACGTTAATAGATGTGATGAAGCAAAATGTGACAGGGAAGATAATGTGTCAAACACTAAGTACTAGTTCAGGAAGTGTTAGTAAAGGAAAATAAATGGTTCTTGGCTGTGCTAATGTGAAATCTGTTCTACTCTGCCAGGAGGTTAGTTTGACTTGGTTTTTTTTTTAGCAGAAGTGATTGTTCTGAAGCATGAATTAGGTTGCGGTTGTATCACTAATGAAAGCTTACCTTGAAGCTCTGTTGTAAGGATAACTGTGTTTCTCTTCCGTAGGCCTTTGGTCCTTTGATTTGACTGTCACACAGTTACTCCAAGAAAATGTGGCAGAATCTGAAAGAGGCATCATAAACGGTGTCCAGAACTCCATGAATTATCTTCTTGATCTGCTGCACTTCATCATGGTCATCTTGGCCCCTAATCCAGAAGCTTTTGGCTTATTGGTGCTGATTTCTGTGTCTTTTGTTGCGATGGGCCACATAATGTACTTCAGATTTGCTCAGAAAAGCTTGGGAAAACAACTTTTTGCTTGTTGCACTCCTAATCCCGAAGCAGTTTCTGATACTTCATTGCCTGGTAATACCTCTACTGTCTGAAAGGATCCACTTCTCTTATTAACTTCCTGCATTAGTATCATAAACACATATTGCTTTTTGTGACCGTGTTTAAGGTGTTTCTCTAGAGTTGAACATGTAACTTGAGCATGTAAAGGAAGCTTTCCCAAGAGAACTCATTTGCCTTATAGGGATACCACACAAGTGTTTTCACTTTTGATCAGGAATAACTCCATTGGATCTTGACATCTAGTGTTTCAAAAGAAAGCTAGAAATCAACATGATTTCATAATCAAAGACTAGATATATGAATCTGTTCTTCAGTGCTGCTTCCTGTGATGCTGTTTAGCAGTGAAACATAGGTACTTCCCCATGGATTCCAAACAGTTATTTTGCTCATTGAGCAAAAAAGATTTTTTTAGTTGCTTTGGAAAAGCCTAATGTATCATGTTTGGTTTTGTTTTTCCCTTTTCATAACTGTGTTCTGTTCCGTATATTGTCCCCCTGCCTTCTCAAAAGGCTTCAAATGTCCTTCTTGGATTCCTGAAGGGAACTCTTAGTTCTGAGGTTTTCCTGGAAGAGATTTCCAGTATTATATTTGTTCTGGTTTAACTTTACAGAAACACCTGTGTAGGTTTTTATTTTTTGCATGTTTTCTCAAAGTCAGATTAACCATAGGTACAAGATATTGTATTACAGTGTTGCACTTCATAAAGTAGAACATAACCTCATTTTATCAGAAGCTATTAATATAATGTAACCTTATAAAGCATGGCTTTTTTAAGTTGCAAATGACAGGTCTGCTCAGGTTTGATGTAGCAGAGAGTACTAAGGTCAGGAGTACTGGTACAGAAAAGCTGAAGTCTAGGCTAATTTAGCCTTTGCCTCAGAATACAAGCAGCTTTATTTTATTTCAGATGCTATTATTTTCAGAAACCCTTTTCAAGTGTTAGGTATTGGAAGATAATTTGTATTCCAGGCAAAAGAAGTGGAAGTGGTTGTATCTGTTTTACATTTATGTGAACTTTGACTTGTTTAGAACAAACTAGTGAGATGTTGGATTGTGTGGCCCTCTAAAGCAGCTTAAGAGAAACAGAATGATTTATCCCTCTGGTTAAGAAGTTCTTGTGTTAGTTTGACCCTACATGTGTACTCACACAATGCCTTTAGAGTCATTACCTATTTGTGCACTTTTGTGGAAACTTTTCTAAGCACTTTGCTTTTTCAGTACAGTTGAACCCTGCAGTGTTCTGAGTTTTTCTGTGGTAAGACAGTATGACTTTTAAACATAAATATTTGTGAAATATTTCCTATAACTTTGCAAAGGAACGTGCAAAACCATGAAGGATATTTTTCACGTAGTGCTGACACATCTTCTAAGTGACATAACTTTTAAGGTTTTTTATTATAGGTACTGTCCTTAACACAGTCGTTGATGTTACCAAACCTCAAACCTGGAATGTAAGACTGTAAACTGTTAAGGCGATACATCAGGCTGTATCTAGGCCGTCTAAAAGCTTGTGATGATTACCTAAATAGAATGTAGAAACCTCTAGTGGCTTTTGTCTTACAGCATTCTGCAAGGGGAATGAAAACGTATGAATGGGAATCCAGTATGCAACCCACCTGTAGCACTCAGAGTTCTGTAACTGTAAAGTAGTAATTTCATTTTTCTCATGGACCAAAAGCAATCATAACTGATACATTACTGAAAGGTTCTCAGGGATGTTTTCACTAGGTTTGTAGGTGTTCATATTTTGAACAAGCTTTTGGATTATTTTTTAACGTAATAAGGGTAAAATATGTAAATTAGAAGAGCTTTAAAATTTGTGACTCAATCCTTTGTGTAAATTCTTGAGGTGAAAGGGAACTTTGCTGTCAGCAGAGCTTGAGTCAATTGAAATAAAATGTTTATCTAGATTTGTAGAATACAGATGCCCAAAGACTTGCCTTTACAGTGTGTGGTAGAGAGTAGGGTTGAACCAGTAAGGAGTTTCCAAGTAGTAAATGTCTGATTTGCCAAATGAGTTATCTTGTTTATGTAATATAAATTTGGATCAGTTTTTAATATTGCTTGATATAAACAAAAGTAGCCTGAGTGCATCTACACTGTACTTTGAGGAAGATCCAAATACCGGCATAGATATGGACTTGCTGTCCTACAGGGAAACAAAAGTGGAAATGCAGTTTCTTGGGGGTTGCTCTCCAGGATTACAAAGGGATATAGAGCTGGGAGCTTCTTAACTCTTCTCAAAGTGGCGTTTTGTTTTTTTTTTTAAAGATCATTGTAGCCTTATCTCAGAAGAATAGTGGTTTGTTTCACAAATAGTCCCACTAGGTATTGCGGTCTGCATCTCAAACAAAATAAAAAAAAATAGTATTGGGAGGGGGCTGGTCCTTCAGATTTTGTATACATACTGTTCCTAGGATGTGTATGTACAGGTATGTAACTGGATGGCAAGACAATCCTAAGAGGCAGGGAAGCAACATGGATGCTAGCTTTTGCAAGGTTTAAATTGGAAACGTAGTGTGCTTCGGACCAAATCAGGAATGAGATTTTCAGAAAACAAATGCTGCTTGAGCACAACAATGTGTATGTCTTTAAAATGTACACGGACACCTGTACTGATTAGTGCTTTGAAACAATGTGGAGCCTGAAGTCTTACTTAGCAAGACTTTCATTAAGTAAGCATTTTTGGCCTTGTATTTATTTATTTTTTTAAAATGTCCAATTTGGATGAGAACTGCCCTTAAAATCTACACACTAGAAATCGATATTTCCAAAATAGCCTATTTTGTTATACAACCTTATGCTGGACATAGTATTGATTTATGTATTAATCTTGTTAAAGCTAATGAATAAATTTGCATTAAAATTATTTGTCCTGTGTTATTCAGTTTGCGTGCATCTTAGTGTGCTATGTCTGATATGAATTTCATAGATTAAGGTTTTCCATAGTGATGGGATGGAAACACTAACAGCACTGAGGAGGAAGGAAACAGCAAGTTTGGGTTTTTATCTTGAAAAATACTTCAGCTGAGTATTCCGGGCAGGATTTGTGCTTGCTATGGAAGGTGTGTGATTGCTTGTGGTCAGTCTTGGGAAGGGTACTGTGCTTGTTGAGTAGGATTTTCCTGAACTGATTCATTTTTACCCTGCAGAGTTTCCTAGAAAGATACCTTTGTGTTGTCCTCAGTTATGTTATTCCAGTGGGAATATTAGAATTATTAGTTACTATTCAGTATTAAAGTACTTAATTTTTCCCATGTGGAAATGAGAATGTAGGGAGTTAAAACTACAGGCTTTGCGTGTATCAGACTCAGTAGTGCTGGGGTAAGTGACTTCCTACTTCATAGTAGGAGCTGCCAAAATGTCAGTGTTAAAGTTGAAGAACTAGCTTTCATTTCTAGGAGTGCTCACCTTCACTGCCAATTTAAAACTTTAAGTGTTATAATACTCTGCGCTTGTGCCCCTCTGCAGGTACAAAAAAAGCATCCTAATGGTATTGTTTAATATGCTTTGTGACTAAATAACATCATCTTGGCTGAAGGAAGCCCCCGATTTTCTATTTGTTGGTTTCACTGTTTTCCATGGCACTTATTTGGTGTACTGCTTTGCTCACTAGGTAGGGGAGATGCAGACCATGCCTGTGGAAGTCTAAGTATGTTGCATACTATAGAATTCATTATTTTGCATTGGAATATTTAATTTTCTCAAACCTAGCCCTGATGATTCAGGGACTGAAAACTGAATCTGAACACAAGAACGCAGAATGAATTCCACCCCTGCGGTTTAAATGAGCTAACTCATCTCCTTCAATTGGTCAAGAGTTCATTTCCTGTTGTTCCCAGAGACCACATCTTTTCATGTAGTGGTGTGTTCTTTTCACAGTGGGCAGAGGCTTCTTTCAGAGCCTGCTTCACTAGTGTTGCAATGCATAGTTTTTGAACTTTGCCTATGAAAGATTACACTTTGCAGATAAATCTCACTAAAGAAACAGAGTGTTTTGTAACAGGAATGCACAACCAATTCTAGTCTTTCATTTCAAATAACTTATACTGCCGGTCAGTATTAAAAACTAGCAGGTATGGCTGAGTCAATGCCAAGTCATAGACAAATCTGGAACAATACAAAATTACAGGAAGACCTGGAGTAGTAAAAAGTAGACTATTTCTGCTGAAGAAGATCACAACTAATAATAGACGGAAGTAGACATAACTTTTCTGAAATTTGTTCTGTGGAGATCATAGTGTTTTTTCTATCTACTTCAAAGTCAACCACTTTTCACATCCTCCAGGAGCTTTGTTCGCTGCTCCTAAGTTTCTCTGGCAAATAGTCCTGGAGAAGCTAGTGGTGGTACTTAGTACTCTCTTGCCCTCTGGTTCTCATATTCTTTTTCCTTCTTGCTGGTGTTGTTCACTACATGCTGTAGTAAACACTGTGGGATTAAAGAAGAGGATTTTGCTCCTGCAGTAAGGCTGTGCCTCGGGCTTCTGCTTTAAATTTTGTAATGCTGAAGAGCAGAAAGAACTGGACAAGGATGTTTGCTTAAAGACTTGCAAACTGTGTGGACAAAGTGCAAACTATTCAGTAATGCTTTTTCAAATACTTTGGCTTGTCCTGTCCTTGTGTGGGTCAATATTTCTTCCTAGTTAAACTTTTATTGCATTTGGTCATAAGCATGCAACCACGTGCCTTCCACTCTTATTTTAAGTAGAGAGTGATGGAGCAATCTGTTTTCACACAATCTGTTTTCACACACACAGAGTCCTTACTCCTTTGTAAATGTTCAGAAAGTTACTTTAGGTAGTTGACTTTACTCCTTTGGCAGGAGAGGGGAAAGAGAACATGGACTCAGCCCTGTTGATGGGGCTTAAGCAGTAAACTTTAGAGAAAATAAACTCCAAATAACAGCAAAATGCTTTTTAAAGACGTGTAGTTTGCTTTAGAAAGCACAGCGAGCTGTTGGTTCACAGTACAATTCATGGCATATCAACATCCCTGTGTCAGAGCCTGGAAATGAGTTTTCCTTGAGCAGTTGAACTAACAAAGCATGACTTTCTATGTCAGCATATCCTAGGTCACTTTACACCCACCACTGCAGTAGCTGTAGCTCTTAGTCCTTGTTGTGCAATCCTGACTCTTCCCCCACCCCTCACAGTGCTCCCCTGGGCCCCGTGCTATCAGCAGGGCTGAGCAGAGCACACACTCATCCCTCTTTTGGGAGCGTTGAGCCTGCAACGGATGCACAAGTGCTCGTGGGCTGATTAGCCAGTAGCCACCACAAACTGGGCACAGTCCTGTGCTTGTGCCTCCCTGGGAAAGGAAACGTTCCATACCTGCTCTCTCCTCAGCCACTGATTCTCACAGAACTCCTCTAACAACTTTAGATACCTTTCTCTTTCACCCCATGTAGCTGGAATTATCTAATTGGTTCAAAAGCTGTTTGCTAGGAAGCGATGGAGAGGTCAGTGACAGAAAACAATGTGATTATGGAAGTCCCACATCCTTAGTAAATGGTTAAAAATACAATGTGCCTTTCATGGACTGAATGATATGGCTTCAATAAGTCTCTTGTCAACAGCGCTTCTTGACAAATGGATAAAATGAACTGAAAGAAAATTAAGATGAAATCAAATGTAAGCAAGTGCAAAGCACTACAGTTAGGCTGGAACAACAACCTGCTCAAATACTGGCCAGGGAACACCTGTCTGTTTTTGTAGAAATGAATTGCATGTTTATAGCAACAAGGCTAAATATAAGTCAGCTCCATAACATGAAAAGAGCAGATGCGTTTTTATTTGTGAAGTGAACCGTACAGGCTCTTTGGAACTGAAAGACTGGAGTACAGCATCCCATTTTTCCTTTACATCTTTATTGGGCAGCAGTGCTAACTGAGGAGGAGCCAGAGGAGTGCAGCAGTTGTAATTAGAGCTCTACAAAACAAGACAGGAGTGAAATAATTGGGGTCATTTAAACACTGACAGGTGATGTGTTTAACAGTATTGGAGTATGTGAAAGGAAATGGGAATAATACGTAGTTTTGCTTGAGAAGGCAGGTATTAACAAGACAGCTCACACTATGCTTACAGCTCTGGGAGCTGTGTTCTTTTAATACTGATTATCTTTCACGTGCATGTACCGGTTTTCCAGCTCTTCTCCCATTACACATAATGTATTTCCACAATTGGTTCACTGCAGTATTTCTCCTAGAGCACTACTGAGATAGTGGATGAGTGCACACTGACTTCTGTCACCAAGAAATTGCCAGTTAATTGCCCTCCTTCAGATCTCTTCAATGGATAGCTTGTCCATCAATAAATGCATCTTTTCCTTTAATGTTTGTTTTTTGTTTATAAGCAGTTTCTAATTCACTGTCACAAGCTGTTCTGCAGGGCTGTTAAAACTGACAGGCAGCTGTTATGAGATTTAAAGCTTTTTTTGCGGATACTCAGTCAAAACTCCACACCAGTTACCACGGTCACCTTTCTGTGAACAACAAACAGTCCAGCAGATCCTGCTGAATTCAGAAGGTAGAATTCTGAAATATGTTGCTGAGAGAACAAAACAAAATGTGAAACTCCTCTTTACCCTTACAGAGTAACACAGCTTCCACACCTTTTTGTCTGAGCATCCCTTTAAAATAGGACACCTAAACTAAAGAAAACATACATTCCTTACATTAGCACTTTCAGTAGAGTTCAACTCTTCCAGATATTTTATCTTGAACTAAAGGGATCAAAATGATACCTCCTTATTAATGTCCATATTATTTCAGCAGATAGTTTTAACTAAAAATGTTCAACTATAATTATTTACCACAGCAGTTGTGAACATTAGATTTTCCCTCAAATTGTTCTGGTACAGCAGTGCAAACAAACCATTTTCATTAAACAGACTTATGCAAACTGTATTCCAAAAGGCTCCTATGCCACAGTAACCCTGTGCAGAGCCTACTGTCATTATGTGTATACATATCTCCTATACAGTCTGCTTCTTGAAGCTCTCTTAGCTGTCAGCAGCCTGTTGACCTTAACTTGGAGAGTTCAGGATGTGTTTTCTCGGGATGCTCCTAGGAAGGAACATTTTTGTTAAGGCTACTGGAAGGGTAGCTGTGATGTTTGGATTCCTTCCTTTCTGGGAGCTTCTCTCCACGGGCTGACCACATTAGACATGAGAACTGACAGGGAGTTATAAAAATACGTGGTCTGTCCATCTGAGAGAGAGGGAAGAGGAGTTGTCCGTGTTAGAAATATTTGTTCAGCTGCTGCTGGAGTAAGGCCAGTCAAAGTCACTGTTTACAGTATGAAGTGTGCTGCAGTCCATTTATATTCTAAAGATAACAAAACAAGATAAAGAACCCATTCTTTGGGATAGTTTTGACAAAAGTTTCGGAGGAATAAAAATAAGTCAATTGAAACTTGATGAGTACAGATATTTTTATTTGCTCGGCTGCAAAATACTTGTTCCGTGTCAGCTTATGGTGACTTGGCATTGCTCAGCTGTGCCCCAAAAGGGGCAAACTGTGACACAGCTGGGGACCAGAGAAACCTTACACAGCCCCTCTGAACTGCAGAGATTCCTTGCTGAAGGCCTAAGCACAGAGCAGATTCACGCAACATTTTCTTTCAAGAGGTTGTGACTGAGTGGGCAGAAATGCAAAACCACCAGAAGAATGAACCACATCTCTGCACCTTTAAATCCTTGCCCTGACTCCTCATCAATTGTTCTCATTTTGCAAAAAGAGGCAAAGAAGAGATCTGTGCTCCCACTGTTTGCTCGCTCTGTTTCTTTAGTTCAGTTGCACTATGTGGACTGATGGAGAAATAGATTTTCTGAACAGAGGATTTCAGGGAACTGGAGAACCACACTCTTTGGATGCACAGCAAGTGCAGCCCGATTAGCTGATAAGGGCAAGACTTCTTTTCAGAGGAGTACATAGGTTTCTTCTCTCTGAGCTGATAACAAGTTCTCAGCCAGTTCTGCTCTGCTGACTGAGATGCCTGCACACGTTGTTACCAACCGAAAGTTGAAGGAATAATACAGATACAAAATGTTCAGTTCAGGAGGACTGCATGTGTTTCTTACAGTGTGTTTTTCTTCAGCTAACTTTGCTCATATCTCCGAGTAACGCTGTTCCAAAATATAAATAAATAAATGGTTAAAAGGAAGAACTAACAGTTTTGCAAAGCCTGCCAGAGGAAGTGATACAAGGCATTATTAGATGTACTTGAGGATGAGTCGGCAATTCTTGTCTTACATCGTGCTGGATAAATACTCCAGAAGCCTGGTTACAATCATGGAACAATAGAATGGGGAAAATGAATGCATTCTGGAAGCCCTAAGCACAAACCCTGGTTCGAAATGGAGAAGGTGCTTCTGACTGGGCTTTGGGGAGCACCATCCCTCCTGCTCCCTCACCATAGGCTTTACTCCTGCTTCTTAAGTCACCTAGAGTGAGATAGCTTTGTGCCATGCTCATGGTGCTGACTGAGGGTTAATTAACACAGGTTAGTTATGTCTTGGGCTTGGTGGATGCAGGGAGACACCATTTCTAGACGTGGATAGTTTCAGCCATTTGTTGTCAAAATCTTAAAAAGTGTGAATTTCTGGGAAATAAAAACAATGTAGGCCCAGAGGATTTGCCTAAATACAGCTGTGCTGAAGTTCTGAGACCTATGTAGCACAAGAGGAAAAGCTAAATAGGAAGGCATAGTAACTCTAACCTCTTGTGCGCTGCGGATGCTGCAGATGGCCTGTGCTGGGCTGCACTGAAACTGCAGACTAACTCAGCCTGTCTCTTCAACAGCCCCCAGGTGTCCAACCTACCACAGTGTGAATTTTTGTAAAGGAAACTTTGGAAGCACCATCCTCTGCTTTCTGAGTAAACGACCTTCCATGGAGACTGAGACACGAGGCTGCCCACGCTTCCTGCCTGGAAAATGTTCTTATTTTACAAAGATGGATTTTATTTGCCAGAAAAATTGCATGATTATGTTTAAATTACAGATAAAAAATGCAAGAGCTGCATCTTCACATGGCAAGGTGACCACAGACATTTTACTTTCCCTTCCTGTAACATGAAATTCGTGGGAACTTTACATTATGTGATACTCATACTCTTACATTACAAAGCAAAAGGTGAAAGAGCAGTATACTTTCTGTTCCTTTGAAAGACACCAGCGTGTGTTAAATGGTCAGATTTTAAATGGTCAATAGAATCCTTATCTCACTATCAGTCCTCATGGCTGATTGCACTGTTTTCAGAGCACCAGCACAGGCTTAGCAGCAGCAGATGATGCCCTGGTGTAAGCACATTTGGCGAGTTCAGCGCTGGTCAGCCACTGCAGAGAGGTCAGGTCAGGACACATGCAGGGAGTGGTGCTCCCAGACCAAGCAGAGAAAACTGCAGTCATCTTCCTTCCTTGCAATTTCTTGATGCTTGTCCCCTTGCAGCTCTGATGAAGGGGCTGCTATGCACAACCTTTCCCTCCAGCAAGGCTAAGGTACCCAGGTGAGGCCAGCAGCATCCATGGTGGCATGAAGCACACCACCATGGGGGCCAGAGGACAAAGAGGAGATGAATCTTGGGCTGTGGAAGCGGAACATCAGCCTGCATTCAATGGACTTTGCCAAGTTCATACCAGCAGCCCACACTGCACTCTTTCTGCTGATAAACCCAGGACTTCAGCCTGGTGGCTCCGTCATGTCAGGGCAGAAGGAATAAGGGAGGAGGTCACTAGGAAACCAGAGGTAAACTCAGAGGGCAGTTCTTGTCTATCCCTCCACCTGTAGGACGCCAGCCATAGGGGAACAGTCATTACAAAGCCTATTAGAGAACATAATTAACTCCAGCTGGAACTTTTGAACTCGACTTTTAAAAACCTCTCACCTCTCATTAAAGACATTAAGCAATCACCTTTTCAAAGGCCTCAAAGAGCACCACTTCCCTCGTATTAATTCGATCTTTAATTGATATTGAAAGGTTCTTTTTTCCATTGAGTCTGAGAAATAACAATCTCTATACAGAAAGCAGCAGCCTCACCAGAGAGAACTATAACGAAGCGGTAAGTGGTATCTGCTACCTGTGTGTGTGTGTGAAAATGTAAGTGAGGTTTGGCCTAATGTGTCTCCAGCTCAGGAAACTCACAGAGTGGTTTGAAAGTATTTTGGGGACTTTATTTTTTTCCAGTTTAAAAACTGATGCTGTGAAAGGAGGAGTTACTGTAGGAGAAGATATACTTGCCATTCTTTTTTCTTGAGAAAGTAGCAAAATTAGGAGAATGCTTTTTCATCCTCACTGATCAGCAGTTATTCAGCAGGCATTAAACAATAGGGAATGTTAGTAGCTTACATGTGCTTTGCCAAATCAAATGCTATTTTTGGTATGACTCAGGGGGAATGATTCAGCAGTTTCCTAGCCAGCAAATAGTTCAGACCTGTCCCAGAGTATTTTAAGGTTTGCAGTCACATGTTTCTCAGTTTCAGCTTTCCCGTTTTGCTTTATCTGTGATTATGTGGTGACTCCATTAATGTATCACTCATCAGAAGTACGAGAGCACATGAGGCTATGCAAAATAATGAGAGGCTTCAGTTGTCATTAAAGGTATTCTTATGAAACATAATTATCTTTGGCACAAATTATGATACTTCAGTTCTTGTGAGAAAACTAAATTTGTGCTAAAAGGACCCCACACTGATGACACATAATTGTGGCAGGGTAGCCTCATTTGTATTATGCCATATAGCTTTGTGTTGCTTTGTATGCAGGTAGGAGAGCAACTGAACAATACAGAAATTAGAGGTCACATGTAAGGCTGGAAACTTTAAAAGACAAGGCAGAAACACAATAGAAAAAGCAGGATTCTTCTATCTTGAAAGGCGGGATGTGTGTTGAGGAATGCTTTTGTTGTTTAATCTGCAGGCAGGTGTGCATGACTGTAAGTATCGTAGGTAGTTGCTGAGGGCTTGTTCTGTGTGGCAGAAACCCAACATCATGAGCAGTAAGCAATGTTGTTGCTGCCTGTGCCTTAAAAACGTGATTAGAAATAAAAGGAAACAAAACTCACGTGATGAATGCTTCAGCAGTTTGTAAATCCCCTTTCCTTATTCATGCAAGGGTGCTTTGCACTGATCCCCTTTCCCTGACATCTCTTTGGGCTAACATCACATGCAGGACCACCTCCTCTGTCAGTTTTGCCAGGAAGCCCTGATGTAGAGCTCTCCTGTGGGCCACTATTTGGACCTCCCTGGAGCAGTGGCCCACCTGGCCTCTAAGCTGAGCTTTCATAGTCCCCTCTCAGTTTTCAGGTAGAAAATAGCGTGTAGCACATCAGATGCCCCTGCATGCATCCACTGGGGTGCTTGCACAGAGAAGTAAAGCCTGTGTATTAAGAAGCATCCTCTGGAAATTGCTATGGTTTATAGTATTTGAGGTAGCCCTGGGCCTAAGAAACGTCCATGCAGCTTCCTACAGAAGCAACTCCGCCAGGGACTGTTCAGCAGACCTGTTTCTGTGGGACATGAGGGTTGCTGGGAATATATGGAGAAACTTCCAGGATCTGTGTAATTGAATGCGTTCCTCTGAAGAAAAATTTCTTGGTATTTCTTTAGCAGGGAGGGGCAAGGAACAAGAGCTGGAAAGAATCTGACCTGATAGCAGTGCTCACTGCAAAAACAGAGCGTAATCAACACAGTTTGGAGGAGAGTTAATGAGAACTCACATGGCTCCTTCTGTTTCCATGGGAGTTAGTACCTAAATACCTTTGAAAAGTCAACCTGTGATCTAGAACTGAAGTGAGTTTTCCAGTTTGGCAGTAGAACTAGATATTGTTTCAGTGATTGAGGTGGGAGGAAAAAGGAGTGCTTGAGGAAACAAAAATCGTGAGTCCTGAGGAGCCTCAAAAACCTGGGTGTTCTTGGCACAGCCAACAACAAAAGAATACACACGCTACAACGTATGTTGGGAAAGCAAAACTACTAAGCTTTCTCCAAAATGAGGCTTATAAAACATAGTTCTCTAATCATAACTGACTGCAAAGTAGAACACTGAAACGCTTTTATATGTCAAACTCTGAACATTTCTTTAAGTCAAGAAGAAAATCTGTTTATTTTAGTTAAACCAGTTCAGTTTTATTCTTTTTCCTTTTTTTTTTCCTAAATTAACAGCCGATTTTTCTTGCTGTCATCTCATACTATTGATTTGTATTGTGGGGTGGGAGGAGGGGGGTTGTGATGTGTGAAGATGAAATGGTAAGATGTAGTGCCCTGTGGCATCAAGGCCCCAGAACTGCAACAAACCGAAGAATTAAGAAAACAATCCCCCTCCATGAACAGATCAGTTATCCTCTGCACAGGGAGCAGCAGGAAAATCACCACTGGGAATTCTAGAGCTCCCGTGTTTGCTCTGCCACTCATGGCAAGGTGAAGCATTTTGGCAGGGAAATACAGACATGAGGCACTTCAACTGAGGTTTTTTTCCAGGCTATTTCTGGCAAAGCAGGAGCCTATGGGTTAAGACTAGATGTATAAAGGTAGTTATCAGTCACTGTGAGGGGGGAAAAAGTGTTTATGAGAAGATATATTAAAAGAAATCTGCGGGGGCTACATGTTGTAGCAAAAGCTGACCTGTAACTAGTGGCTTAATATGAATTAGTGCCTTAAAATTAAAGCTTTCTTTTCACTGGATTCCTACAGAGATGATACTGTTGTGAATGAGTAGAGCCCAATGAAGACCTGAAAGCCAGGCAGAGCTCAGGGTATCAGACTCTATGTAGGGCAAAGTTCAGTTTCTGCTCGCTGTCGCTGGGTTTGCTGGCTGCACAGCAGAGCTTCCCTCACCACTGCTGGAAACTTGCCATGCTGCTCTGAACCTCACCCAGTGCTAGTCCCTGAGAAGCTGATGGACTCACTGAGCATTATTACCTGTACCTGCTGGGACAGGGGGCTAAAATCGGTCCTTGGAACTGGTCAGTTAATTCCTTAAGAAATGGCTTATGTTCAGAAATTTTATTGAGTAGTTTCAAACAACAATTCAAACAGGAAGTTCTGGTAAACAGAAATCCAGGGTAATCCTGAGCACTAGTGAAGGTAACAATTTTACAATGCCTTGTGCTTAGCTGACATTCTTTTAGGATGGTGCTTGTGAAATTCCCTGGCAGTGACAGTGTTTTCCTTCTGATTTTTTCACCAAGTAGGAAAGTTCCTTGCCAACATGCTTCGTTTTATTTTATTTTTTCGAATGGAGATACTACTTTTCTGCTGTAGTTCATCCTTCTACCCAGTGCATCATGCTGATTGAACTGTGAGTGGCTGATTGAACATGTGAGTAAATCAGAAAAATCTGGCCTTGGGAAACCAAACACCTTCTGAGAACAGGCTTTGAAATCTGTTCACCCAGACAATACTGTTAATGAAAACAGAGAGGTGAACAAGGCCCTCTACCCTTTAAAAGATGAAATAATATGATCTTTCCCACCCAACACCCGTTTCAGGTTCTGCATATGTTTTTTAGTGATTGAGAAAATATAAAGTTTGGATGCCACAAATCTGATAAGGCTTGAGGTGTAAACTTTCAGTTTCATTTCAAGCTATTAACACATGCAGCGTGTGCTTTACACAAACCTGAACGGATTCCCTGTGTGGATTACTGCTGTTCAGAATGAGAAGGAGCTACAGATATTGCTTTACTTGATAATAAAGCATTATCAGAATGACAGTTACAGTTGGTCACAGAGTAACAGTCTGCTTCTCCAGCTGCAAATACTGATTCTGTATTGACACAACTGAAATTCTATTCAGATGGCCAGGAGATGTACACAGTCTCCTCTAAGACAACTTTGTAACTACTGCTGTGTATTCTGAATTGCACTAAACCCCAAACTTGAGTTCTGATCATCTATTCACAAGGAGGCTTACATTTTTTTGGAAGGTCATCATTCTAAGCCTATGCTTAATTTAATCCAGTAACCCTCAACTATGGAATATATGTGACTATCTTTTGTGCTGCCACTGATAAGGAAGAAATGAGTGCAGGAGAACAGACTACTCTGCTTGTCCATAGACTTTGTATAATACAGTGCTCTAGCTGCTGAAGAGCCTACTGTAATGCCTGTTCAATGTCAGGAGAGTTTGCCATGGAGTTTTGTACAGTGGGCTGTCACCTCTGAAGCTATGGGAACCAGAAAAATCATGTGATGCCTTCTACCTTAATGAGGATCACTTATTAGAATATTTGCTATTACAGAAGTACTTAGAAGAAAAAGTCTTGTTTCTCAAGGCAGATGTGGCAAATGCAATTGTGCTGATACTTGAAGCTGAGGAGTTTCATTTCCTCGAAACTCTTTTCTTTCCCCTGTCCTTGGAAAAGCAGAAATGCAATTAGGAAGTCAAATTGTTGTCTATTGGTTATCTATGGAAAGTTGGCACATGGCTCACATGATCTTTATTTTTGTCTTGAAAGGAGCTAATGTGCTTCTTTGGCCTTGCTGGTGATCTGGAATGAATCTCTGTAGCTCCTGTTTGTACTCTTTGAGAGTTGTTTTTTTTCCCTAATATGGTCTAGAAAGTAAAAGAAAAAAAAAAGACAAGCTTGAAATTGAACATAAATATTTTATGAATAATAAATATGCATATAGTATCAGTTTCAAGTAATTTCAGCTGATAGGATAAGAAAGGATTATGAAATGACATTTTAATTAGAAAGTGGTTTTGCAGTAATTAGTGTGGGAGTGAAAGTTATTGGTCACATCAGAGAGACATTTGCCACAAATACAAGGATGAGAGGCAGCAGCTGAGAAATGATTGTGAGCTGCCAAGGGATGCTGAACAAAGCTATGCAGGCATTTTGGGAGGTGTGAGGAGAAAGCTAAACGAGAACAGGAAAAAATCCAGCAGGGAATGTGAAAGTGTATATGCTGTCCATCCAGCTCCGACTGAGAACACAATTTTTTCATGTCACCGGCACATTTCTTTGTTCACCTTTTGATGAATGAAAGGTAGTTTTCATTCTGTGGGTTTTTTGTTTGTTTTTTTTTTTTTTTTTTTTTTTTTTTTTACTAACTCGGCCTTACTTAATAACTGAAGAGAATATGAAATGNCAGAAATGCAGTAGTTTTTTGCGAGTCCTGAAAATACCTGGGCCTGATCTGGGAGAATTGCTTTTCTTGACCAACTTTGGATGGTTTCTTCTATTATGTGTTCACGGGAAAAAGCAGGTTATGCTGCACCGGCTGTTGTCATTTGGTTGAAACAATCCAACTGAAAAATTACTTCTCTGTATCTTTCACATTGTAATTAAAAATTGGCAGTACCAAACTCATAATAAGTGCATGATGTGTAACAGCATATCCTTGTGGAAGCATATTAAGTTCTAAATGTGTAAAAAAAAAATAAAATAAAAAAATCAGAAGGAGAAGTTTCTTCAAAAGGAACCCACTAGCTGTAAATAGTCTGTTCTATTAGAACAAAATCTGAGCTCAGTGCATTCTGATTCTAGCAAGAAACATGCCCTGAGATCTAGTACTGGGAGCAATTGCGTACATGTCAGGAGCACAATGAACAAATATACAAGAACCAGTACTTCTGAGGTTTCACATCCTTCTACAGAGTAATCAGAAGACACAGCAGGAGGTGTCTGAGCAGTGATGGGGTACTCCGGAGTCATATGTTTCCCATGGAAATTATTTGTGACTTCCCGCTCTCTGTTGCCATTCATCTTCAAAGTGATGAAAACAACTTGTCCTGTCCAAAAGACAATTACTTGCTTTACATCAAAGTTTTATGTAGCTCCTAATTCAAACTAGATTTCAAAGGAGTAAAGCTAGTAGCAGCAGAATAGTAGCATGCAATACTGAGGATAAATGACCTTTCTTTTTGGTTCTGTTGCGCCCAGAGGGAAACCTCAACCCCCAGCCCAAACCTTCATCTCAAGAAGAATCTTGTTGGGAATAAAAACTAGATGTATCATCTTGGTGCTTAACTGCAGTGCCATTGAGACCTCTACTTTATGTTTTTACTTCAAACCTCTGCGTTTTCCTATTCTAGTTGCAAACACTCAAGTTCTCCTTAGAGAGAAGACTTGGAAAAAGAAATAGAACTCTAAGTTGGTTTTAACACTCTGCTTTCTTATGTCTTTGGTTGCTCTCATACATATCTACCTTCTTTCAGACTGCCAAACTTGCTGGAGTCAGACCCGAGGGGAATAACGTGAACTCCACTAACCCTGATGCTGTGTCTGACTCCCTCGTGCTGAACTCCTTAGCTCTTTGTGCCTCTGGTGGCAAGATCCCAAGACTAATTTGTACTGTAAATGCCAGAAAAAGCTTGAAAATTAATTTTTTTAAGTAGCTACCAGAGCTTAGTGGGTTCCATCACTCCCTTAAGCTACAAACAGGATGAATTTACCTTTTTTTTTTTTT